>PVIH01003021.1:0-171463 GCA_004025045.1 Sigmodon hispidus | reverse complement strand
GAGATTCTATCTTCCATCTCTTGAACTCTGTTTGTTATGCTTGTATCTGTAGTTCCAGCTTTTTTCTTCAGGTTTTCTATTTCCATCTTTGCCTCATTTTGTGCCTTTTTTATTGCTTCTATTTCAGCTTTTATTTCAGCTTTTAGTTCCTGGCATGTTTCTTTCATAGATTTGTTCATCTCTTCCAATTTTTTGTTTGCATTTTCTTCTATTTCCTTAAGGCTTTTTTTCATATCTTCTTTGAGAGCTTCGATGATCATCAAAAAGGAATTTTTGGTGTTGCTTCCTTCTGTTTCCTCTTCATTGCTCAGTTCAGTTCTTGTATTTGTAAGATCACCACTCTCTTCTGGAGTTACCATGTTGTCCTTTGTATTATTATGTAATTTTTTGCACTGACGTTTTCCCATGGCTTCAGTGGTTCATGATTAGATGGCTCCTGGTCAGTTGTTGCACTCGGATTTATGTGCCTCCTCTCACCCCTCTTGTCAGGGTCTGAGTCTGTCCTTCAGAGACCCCTGCAGATGTTGGCTTGCTCAGTTCGAGGTGGTGGTGAGTAGCCGTACAGCTTCTCTCAGCAGGAGCTGCGGGTCTGGTGACCTGCAGAGTTTATCCGCCCCTACTCCAGAGTGTGCTGGGACTCTGCAGACAGCACTTGGTCCTGAGAGCGGAACAGGAAGCTATGGTCTCCCACTTTCTTTTCTATCAAGTTCAGTGTAGCTGGTTTTATGTTGAGGTCTTTGATACATTTGGATTTAAGTTTTGTGCAAGGTTTGGATCTATTTTCATTTCTCTACACACTACCATCTAGTCATGCCAACACCATTTGTTGAAGATATTATCTTTCTTCCATTGAATATTTTTGGTCTCTGTCAAAAATCCCCTGTTCATATGTGTTTTGGTTAATATCTGTGTCTTCAATTTGATTCCATTGATCCAGAAGTCTGTTTTTATGCCAATGCCAAGCTGTTTTTAATTACTGTGGCTCTATAGTATAATTTAAAGTTGGGATGATGATGCCTCCTGAGGTTCTTTTGTTGAGCTAAATTGTTTTGGCAATCATGGCTTTCCTGTTATTACAAATAACATTGAGTATTGTTTTTTTCAAGGCATGTAAAAAATTGTGTTGGGATTTTGATGATAATTGCATTGAATCTGTAGATTGCTTTTGGTAAGATTACCATTTTTACTATGTTGATCTTACCTATCCAGGAACATGGGAGAGCTTTCCATTTTCTGATATCTTCTTCAATTTCTTTCTTCAGAGATTTAAAATATTTGTCAAACAGATCTGATACTTCTTTGCTTGTAGTTACACCAAAGTATTTAATGCTATTTACAGCTATTATGAAGGGTAATGTTTCCTTTATTTCTTTCTCAGCCCTTTTATCTTTAGTGTATAAGTGGGCTACTGATTTCTTTGAGTTAATCTTGTATCCTGCTACATTGTTGAAAGTGTTTATCAGCTGTAGAAATTCCCTGGTAGAATTTTGTTGGTGACTTATATATACAATCATGGCATCTGCAAATAAAGATATTTTGACCTCCTCTTTTCCAGTCTGTATCCCCTTATTCTCCTTGTCTTCTCTTATTGCTTTAGCTAAAACTTTCAGAACTATGTTGAATAGATAAGCAGAGAGGGAATAGCCTTCTCTTGTTCCTGATTTTAGTGGGATTGCTTTGAGTTCTTCTCCAATTAGTTTGATGTTGGCCGTCAGCTTTTTGTATTATATTTAGGTATTTTCCCTGTATTCCTGATGTCTCCAGGACTTTTATCATGAAGGCATGTTGGATTTTGTCAAAGGCATCTAAGGAATTATCAAGTATTTTTTTTCCTTCAATTTGTTTATATAATGGATGACGTTTCCAGTTTTCCATATGTTGAAACATCCCTAAATTTCTGGAATGAAGCCTGCTTGATCATGGTGAATAACTTTTTTATATGTTGTTGGATTTGGTTTGTCAGAATTTTGTTGAGAATTTTGCATCAATGTTCATGAGGGAAATTGGTCTATAATTCCCTTTCTTTGTTGTGTCTTTGAGTGATTGGGTATCAGAGTTATTGTGTCCTCATAAAAAGAGTTTTGCAGTGTTCCTTCAATTTCTACTTTATGGAACAATTTGAGGAGTACTGGTATTAGCTTTTCTTTGAATGTCTGGTAGAACTCTACACTGAAACCATCTGGGCCTGCTCTTTTTTTATTTGGGAGACTTTTAAAGACAATTTTATTTTCCTTTGGTGTCTTAGGACTGTTTACATCTTTAATCTGATCTTGATTTAATTTTGGTAATGTTACCTGTCCCAAAGCTGTCCATTTCTTCTAGGTTTTCCATTTTCGTACAGATTTTGAAAGTATGACCTGATAATTCTCTGGATTTCCTGGGGGTCTGTTGCTATGGCCCCCTTCTCATTTCTGAATTTGTTGATTTGGATACTCTGTCTGATTCCTAGTTAGTTTGGATAAGGGTTTATCCATGTTGTTAACTTTCTCAAAGAACCAACTCTTTGCTTTTCGATTTTCTGTATTTTTTTTTGTTTCAATTGTGTTGATTTCAGCTCTAAGTTTGATTATTTCCTGCCATCTATTCCTTCTGAGTGAGTTTGCTTCCAATTGTTCTAGGACCCTAAGTCATGCTGATAGTTCTCTTGTGTGGGATTTCTCTAGTCATTTCATGTAGGCATCAGTGGTATGAATTTTCCCCTTAAGACTGCTTTCATTGTATTCCATAAGTTTGGTTATGTTGTGGATTCATTTTCATTAAAGTCTAGGAAGTCTGATTTCTTTCTTAACTTCTTCCTTGAACCAGAGGTCGTTGAGTTGAATGATGTTTATTTTTCATGAGTTGGTAGGCTTTCTGTGATTCTTGATGTTGTTAGAATGTAATTTTAGACCCTAGTGATCTGAAATGGTACAAAGTGTTTCCACATTTTTGGTATCTGTTGATATTTGCTCTATGACTTAGTATGTGGTCAATTTTAGAGAAAGTTCCATGGGGTGCTGAGAAATATGTATATTCCTTTTTGTTTTGGTCAAGAATTTGATATATATCTACTAAGTCCATTTGGGTCATAACTTCTGCTGCATCCCTTATTTCTGTGTTTAGTTTGTTTCTGGTTGACCTATCTAAGGGTAAAAGTGGGGTATTGAAGTCTCCCACTATTAGGATGTCAAGTTTGATATGGAGTTTAAACTTTAGAAATGTTTCTTTTTTTTGAGTTAGAAATATTTTTTATTGATAAAAAATACAGTCATTTCAGTCAATAGGGGCATAAAGGGAGCAGTTAATGTAAATAGTGAATAACCTTAACAAAATATCAAAGCACTAATAACAACAAAAGAAAGAATAAATAAATAACAAAACCTTAAATATAACAAAGATAACTCCCAAAACCAAAACATACAAAACTGAACAAAAAACCAAATAACACCAAAAAAAAAAATCTGACCAGCGCTTTTTTGTGAATATTTAACAGCCTAGATCTACAGTCTGTGACTTGCCTTAGAAACATGGTAGGAAGGCTGTCATTGATTATAAAAAGCCTTTCCTAGCCAGTATAGTCATGCCTTTTGGGGCTTTAGAGGTGAAGCCCTCCACAAACCTATGGTTGAGACAGGATTTTAGAGCATTTTTTGTGGTCCAGTGAGAAGCTTTTGTTAAATTACTACCCAATGCTGATTCTGTAATGTCTTGACCATTATTTAAGTCTCTCAGTCATCATAGGCTTCTGTGCTTACTGGATACTCTGCAAATCAGTGGGCTTCCACTGAGTGCCCAGGAGCATCAAAGATGATTCAGATGTCTTCTACAAGTCTTTCCTCAGGATCAGATGATACAGTCTCTGGGATGTGAAATTGAAGAATACTCATTCAATTTACATATAAAGGAACAACTGTGTAACACGAGGAACTATGGACTGCCACAGTGTCTCTAGTGCAGTATCCTCAGCAACAGTTGTGGATGACATGCCATCAGCTTCATCACTGGACTGGAGAATGAAATATGATGTCCTTGTGTGTGGTCTCTCTGGATAGGCTGACATCAACACGATCTTCCGTGACATATTTTATATCACTTTGGTAGAACTAAGGACTCAGAAAAGCTGGCCAATGCTCTCATCACTAAACTAACAAGGAAGTCTTGCTAACCAAATTTGTACCTACCATGTTGTTGCACCTTCCCCAAATTGCCACTTGCTGTTGAAGGCCAGAGTTCTTAGTAATTCTCAGGTGTTTCTGTATCTCAAGTTCATTTCTAATGCTTTTCTTTCTTAAGGAATGAACAGACCTACAGATCGGATTGGAATTGCTTCACCTGGGGGTCAGCTGGTAGTTGCATCACTGGTAAGATCACAGCTATACTGGAGAGTCTTCTTCTGAGGAGGCCTTGATCTGATTGATCCAAGGGTGGAGAATTTCATGGGTTCAAGGTTTCTGGGACTTCTTTGGCCTCCTCAGTTCTCTCAAGAAGAACTTGAGTTCCTGCTGCAGAGGCTCTGTCTGCAGAAGGCTCTCATCCTGTGCTGGGGCCTGTTCCATCTTGGACTCAAGATTTTCTTACCTCATCTCAGAGACAGTGAAGTGATGCTGCAGCTTTTCTGCTGAGTCCCTTTCCTGGGTGACAGGCTCCTTCTGCATCAACAGGTTCTTCAGTCTTTCATCCAGGTTTTCATGCTCCTGATTCTCCTCAGCACAGGGGTCACAGATCTCAGGTGCCTCCTTAAGGAACCTCTTCACATCCTCACAGGTCATTTGGAGGTCATTCTCCTCATTCTTCAGCAGTCTGTTCTTTAGTTTCAACACATGTGCTTTCTTCTTCAGTGTAGTCACATCTTTTAGGACCTGGCATTGGAGGTAACTCTGGGCGGGGTCTGAGTCTGTCCTTCAGAGACCCCTGCAGATGTTGGCTAGCTCAGTTCAAGGTGGCAGTGGGTAGCCTTGCAACTTCCCTCAGCAGGAGCTGTGGGTATGGTGACTGGCAGAGTTTATCTGCCCCTGCTCCAGAGTGCGCTGGGACTCTGCAGACAGCACTGGGTCCAGCAGTGGAACTGAAAGCTATGGGAGCTCAACTATGAGAGCTCTACTCTCCCTCCCAGGCTGGGATATAGGCCAGAAATGTTTCTTTTACATATGTAGGTGCCCTTGTGTTGGGGACATAGATATTTATGATTGAGATTTCATCTTGGTGAATTTTTCCTGAGATGAATAAGTAGTGACCTTCCTGGTCTCTTTTTATTTATTTTAGTTTGAAGTCTATTTTGTTAGATATTAGAATGGATACACCAGCTTGTGTCTTAGGGCCATTTGATTGGAAAGTCTTTTCCCAACCCTTTACTCTGAGCATGTGTCTGTCTTTAAAGTTGAGGTGCGTTTCTTGTATGTAACAGAAAGATGGTTTCTGTTTTTGTATCCATTGTGTTAGGGTGTGTCTTTTCATAGGTGAATTGAGTCCACTGATATTAAGGAATATTTATGATCAATACTTCCCATCATTTTTGGTAGTAACTTATATTTTCTTTCTTTCTTTTTTTTTTTGAGGGAGTGTCTTCTGTGGCTTATCAATTGTCTGTAGTTACGTGGTTGTTTCTGGTTTCCTTATGTTGGAGTTTTTCCTCTAGGGTTTTTATTTGTGGTTAGGTATTGTTTAAATCTGATTATGTTGTGAAATATCTTGTTTACTCCATCTACGTTGATTGACATTTTTGCTTGGTACAGTAGTCTAGGTTGGCATCCATGGACTTTTAGTGTCTGTATAATGTCTGACTAGGAATTTCTTGATTTCATTGTTTCCATTGATAAGTCGGGTATTATTCTGATGAATCTCCCTTTATAGGTGATTTCACCTTTTTCCTTTGCAGCTCTTTGTACTTTTTCTTTGTTCTGTAGGTTAAGAGCCTTGATTATTATATGGCAAGCAGACTTTTCTTGTGAGTCTAGTCTATTTGATGTTCTGTAGGCTTCCTGTACTTTTATAGGCATTTCTTTCTTTAAGTTGAGGAAGTTTTCTTTTATGGTTTTGTTAAATATATTTTCTGTGTCTTTGAGCTGGTATTCTTCTTCTTCTATTCCAATAATTCTCAGGTTTGGTCTTTTCATGGTATCCCAAATTTCCTGGACATTTTGGGCTATGACTTTTTGGTTTTAGTGTTTTCTTTAACTGATGTATCTATTACCACTATTGAGTGTTTCACCCAGAGATTCTCTCTTCCAGCTCTTGGATTCTGTTTGTTATGCTTGAACCTGTAGTTCTGGGTCTTTTTTTCAGGTTTTCTATTTCTAGTTTTGTCTTGGTTTGTGCCTTTTTTATTGCTTCCATTTCAGTTTTTAATGCTTGGTAAATTTCTTTCACCTGTTTGTTTTCTTTTTCTTGGTTTTCCTTATTTTCTTTTAGGGCTTTGTTCATCTCTTCTAATTTTCTGTTTGTGTTTTCTTCTATTTCTTTAAGGAAGTTTTTATTATGTCCTCTTTTAAGGCTTCTATTGGTTTCATAAGGCTGTTTTTAAGGTCATTTTCTTCTGTTCCCTCCTTGTTGCTATGTTCAGGTCATGAAGCTATATAACTTTTGCTTCTTCTGGTGATGTCTTGTTGACCTTTGTACTGTTGTATACATTCTTGCACTGCCATCTGCCCATTATTTCCCCAATTCACTCTTGGTTAATTCTTGGTAGCTCTTAGTCAGTTGTTGGTCTGAGGGCTCTTAATTATCTATGTTTTCAGAGGGTTGGCTGTTCTTGTGAGGTCACAGTGTTATGATGCCAGTCATCATTTCTTGACCTCTCACCTCTCAGCTGTGTGCCCAGGGACTTGGTTGTTCTCCTGCTGCTATTTTACCATCCGTGTACTGGTGGGGAGTGCTCTGCTCCACACCAAAGCA
The DNA here is from genome assembly GCA_004025045.1 of Sigmodon hispidus. NCBI lineage: Eukaryota > Metazoa > Chordata > Mammalia > Rodentia > Cricetidae > Sigmodon > Sigmodon hispidus. Next base: position 164,593 of record PVIH01003021.1, on the reverse strand, counting down.
GAGAAGCCCCCTCAGGGTCCTAGTTCAGGTGGCAAAAGTCACATTCTGACCTTAGACCTCTCAGCTGTGCTTTTAGGAGCTCCTCTGCTTCCTTGATGCTATTAAGCCAATCGTGATCTGTGCAGACTGTGTCCCCTGCTGAATCCAAGTCTCTTACCTCTGAGGTGTGTGCCCAGGACTGAGGGACTCAGCTGTTCCCTAGCTGCTACTTTCCCAGCTGTGGTCAGGGCCCGGGTTCAGGTGGTGGAAGTCATTACTATTTCTAAGTTCCTTTCCATAGGCCCGAAAAGCTTCTTTATTAACCAATGGAAGCAACATATATTCACAATGTATAGAAAAGCATCACATATCACTTTCTAGTTTCTGTCTAATCAAAAAGGAAAGTTTCAATTTTTACATAGTAAAAATACTTATAGCAAAACAGTTATTAAGCAAGAATTACAGTTAACAGTATTTAGGGTATTTGTACTTGGCAAAATTAAAGAAAATATCATTTATCATTGTTAGTTTAACATTTTATATCTAATTTATCTTTTATCATAAATAAGGAAAATTATCCTAACTATCTAGTCTTCAACTTCATCAAAGACCCAAGAAGAATATATTATTACCCCAGTAAGCAGAAAGTATAATGCAAGAAACTTCCACATTCAAGAAATGATAGAGACATCTGGAAACCTGGACAGTAATCCAAAGTTTTTCTGTAATGTCTGAAAATCCATCTGCAGTGTACATCCTAGAGTATCTGGCAGACTTTTCAGTGAAGCAGGAAATTTGAAGGACTGTGCCTATTGGTAAAGTTGATCATTCACTTTTTCCTATGTCCTGCAGAAACTCTGGAACTTTTATCTGCCAGGCAGGAACCTGAAGGACCATCTTGGCCTGTTCAGGAAAAGTTCAGTGGTCACTTTCGTATGAGTCCTGCATATCCAGTATATAAAGCATACTTTCAAGCAATTAAGGCAAGATCAGTTTCTTGCCCAGTTGCTAACTTTGCCACAAATAAAGTAAACTCTATATGGAAGTTCTTTGATGCCTCTCATCCTCATGAATTAATTTGATGCTGCCAGGAGCAGATATGTCTCACTGTCCAGAAAATTCTAAGTTCTTACAAACATTTTAAATGTCCTACTCTTTAGATCTTTGAAATATTCAAAGATTACATATCTAAAATATTTCTTTGTATATCTAATAAAGCTAAATAACATGAAAATAAGTTTGAATATTATAATTACTATTGATCTGTGCTTCTTAATATACATACAATTTTAAATGAGTTGCATAAATGTAAGATCTTAAACAGATATATATATATATGTTAAACAGATATACAAATGTTTATATATATATGTATGTTCATATATATATGAACTATAACAAAATTGACCTTAAGTCTGTATCAAGCCAAAATCCACACCAACATAAAGTATTTTGAGATTAACAGTTGTTTTAAGATTAAAGTACATTCAATAATCTACCTTTTAAAAAGTCATTTACATATCATTCCTTTTTTCTAGAAAGAGATTGAATATGATAACTAACAATAAAATGAATATTTATAAAAAATATTTGGGGAATTTGGGCATAGCTTTCCAAACTACTTCCTGCTAATTGAGAGGCACTGACAGTATTATGGGGATCCTAAGAGAATTTAGAATTATGGCTAAATATTGGCTGTAGAAGTCTGTGGGACTGCATTATTTCAGCCACTTGCCTTTAGATGTCTTGGCCAGTCAAACTATATTAGCCTGAAAGCAATCCACAGGTTCTTATCTTCTGCAGAAACAAAAGCAGAATCTCTTTTCCAGAATGACATATCCTTAGACATAAATTTCAAAGTCATGAAATATATATGTTGGTTTAACTTAGCAGCTCCTATAATCAAATATTTTTCTGTAGTTAGCTCATTACTAGTCACAAAATTTTAAAAAAGAACGCAATAAAATATATAATTCATACTCTATGTATATCTTTATGTGGCTATTTCTTTTATAATATTTTTACTGTCTCTTTAAAGACTTTATTTTTTACTATTTATTTTTATATAACTGCTTATTTTTCTTTTCCTCTCCTCCAATGTAGGACATTTCTATACACATTGTAACTTAATTAGAGGTTTGCTTTTTGTCAGAATTAGTTTTATTGTGTATCTGTAATCAATTTTTGACTATAAGAGTCTTTTAAATAGCTAAGTTGTGCAAAGTGGTGGCTTTGGCTATTGGCTCTGCCCCATTCATATTTTCTACATGGGAGAGATACCAATAAGTCATGCTTAACTCTGAAATTCTGGGAAACTGTAATAAATAGCACACATTTGTATTTTTAACCCCATATCTGTCTTCCTAATCTATTTTGCAGGAGCTGGGAGAAGCCTCTTGATAATGCAGTCATGAAAGATGGAAGGAGTTTTCCATATGACAGCTTAGCTCAAACAAGCATGTTACAGCCAGGGGGGATATCTCTTCAACACAGCTTGAATGAAAAATATGAACTAGGGAGCTACTCTTGGTTCCATTTTAGAGCCCTTTCAAGTTTTTTAGGTCTATGTGGATCATTGGCCTATGATTTGTACCCAGAAGTTTTTGACCAGTCTGAGGCCATGGTCCCACACTCACTTATAAAATAAATATTCAAAGGCTTATATCAATTATAAATTGTTTGGTGTATGGCTCAGGCTCATTATCAACTTGCTCTTCTAACTTAACCCATATCTATTAACATATGTCTTGCCAGTGGCTTGTGACTTACCAGTACTTTCAAATCTTGCTTCTTAGGCAGCTAGATTTTGTCTCCCTGACTCCACCCTTATTCTGTATCTGTGCTTGGATTTCTCACTTACCTGTAATTTGTCTTGCCATAGTACAAAACAGATTTGTTATTAACCACTGGAAACAACATATATTCACAGAGTATAGAAAGACATCCTACATCAAAGAAATTTTTCCTTTCTATTTTTTCCATGTATCCTATCTACTATTTATTGTTTGTTTTTAATGATAATACTAATTTTGAATTGTATGAGCTGGAACCTTATTTTATCTTTGATTTATATTTCTCTCCGAACTAAAAATCTTGGGCTTTGAAAAATATGTTTATTATCTATTTTTATATCTTTAAAATTAGCCATATAGCAATTACATTTCCCACATATTGATTGTAGTTCCTTCTACTTTAGTATTTAATTACTTTAGTTCTTTATCAATTTTACAGTCATACTAAGAGCAGACAAGCATTTTATAGATTTCATGGTCTCTCTTTTTATTCTATTATTTACTTAGCTATATTGAAGCTTATTAATTTTCATGTCATCTCATTGCTCAGTTCTTGAAAATTTTTCCTGAAGAAGTGAATTTCTCTTTATAAAGTCATTTTTCTCTTGCTTTCTCTATAATTTTAAATTTTTAGGCATTGCATTAAACTTTTTTAATTTTTTTGTTTTTTATTATGAATAAAGTCATATTTTTATCCATATATATTCTTTTTTAATAGAATATTTCCCTCCCACACCTTTCAGTCACTCTCTCTTCTCCATATCTCTTTATCTCCTCCTCAGCAAGGGCAGGAAGTACCAAGGTCCCAACATTGCTTAGTTCAGCATCCACTCCTGCAGGACTACTTTCCTCACCCCAACATCAAGACTGGGTCAGGTGTTCCTCTAGGGGGAGTAGGATCCAAAGTACTGATCCAAGGCTTTTCATATCCCAAGGTGTTCAGTGTTTGTGATTTGCAGCTTGGCCATGCTTTGCTTTTTGCTTTTTTGTTCAGTGAGTAATTAGTGAGTACATCCCCTGCTTATCTTTCTGAGTTTGTGATACCTCCCGCAGGAGGCTATTCTCCAAATTCATCCATTTGCCTGCAAATTTAGGATATCATTTTTCCTTACAACTGAGTATTACTGTGTATTAATGTGTAGATGTACCACAGTTCGTTAATCCATTCTTCAGTTGAGGGACATCTAGATTATTTCCAGGTTCTTGCTATTACAAATAATGCTGCTATGAACATAGTCGAACTAATAATGCCTTTGGAGTAATAATGTGCATCTTTAGGGTATACATGCAGAAGTGATATTGCTGGATTGTTGGGGAGATTGATTCTCAGCTTTCTGATAAACCACTATACTGCATTCCAGAGTATCTCAACAAACTTACACTCCCACCAACAATGGAGGACTGTTCCCCTTGCTCTGCAATCTCTTCAGCATAAGATATCATCTGTGTCTTTTATCTTAGCCAATCTGACAGGTGTAAGGTGTTATCTCAAAGAAATTTTGATTTGTATTTCTCTTATGGCTAAAGATGTTGAGTACTTTTTCAAGTGCCTTTTAGTCATTTGTAATTCTTCTGCAGAGAATTTACTTTTTAGTTCTGAACCCCATTTTTTGATTGAGTTATTCAAGATTTTGGAATCTAGTTTCTGAGTTCTCTCTATATTTTAGAGATCAGTCCTTTATCACTTGTGGGGTTGGTGACAATCTTTTCCCATTCTGTAGGCTATCATTTTGTCTTATTGACTGTGTCCTTGGCTTTATGGAAGCTTCTCAGTTTTTAGGAGGTCCTACTTATTGATTGTTGTTCTCAGTGTCTGTGCCACTGGCATTATATTTAGGAAGTGGTCACCTGTGCCAAATCATTTGATTTTGAATTAATTTTTATACAGAGTGAGAGATATAATATAGCTGCAGTCTTCACATGTAGATGTCTAGTTTTCAAGATGTATCTAGTAAAGAGAGTGTCTTTTCTCCAAAGTATGTTTTAATGTATTGAGAAATTTTGATGAAAATTATATCATTTTGGCTGTTTAGATTTATGGATTTATTTCCAAATTCTCTATTCTATTCTTTAGAGTGTTTTTTTTGTTTGTTGGTTTGGTGGGGAGGGGTTGGATGTAGCTGTATGGATTTGTTTATGAATCCTCTATTCTATTCCTTTAGTTTATTTTCTCTTTTGTGCTAGTACTGTACTACTTTGTTAATGTCACACTGTCATGCAATATGGAATCAGAGATCCAGATTCATTCAACATTACTCCTCTTTTTCATTAGTATTGCTTTTCCTTTTGGGGGATTTTGGTGCTTTCACATTTATTTTAAGTTTGTTTTTTTTACAATACTTGAAGAATATTATTATAATATTCATGAATATTATATTAAATTGAAGATTTCCTTTTGTAATATAGCCATTTTAATAGTATTAAATGTAAATGTGTTTGTCTATGAATATTAGATGTATTTTCACTCTTAGAGATTTTCAGATGTATACTGCACTGCTGAAAAATTTTTATGATACACACTTTCACCTCTGTTGATTATAGTTATTTCTGCTTATTTTTTGATGCTTTTGTAAATGTCACCACTTTCTTTGTTATGTTCTTGGAATGTACAATATTGGCACACATAAATTCTAAGAAGTATTTATAATAATTTTGTATCCTGTTACTTTTCTTAAACTACTTATAATACAAAGGCATTTTCAGACACTGATGTTGTCTGAAAATAATATCAATTCAAAATTCCCCTTTTCTATTTGTATTACTTTAATTTCTTTTTCATTTTTCATTGCCTTAGTCAAAACTTCAAATGTTGTCCTTAAAAAACAGATTGAAGAACTTATAGTTTTTCATTTCGGGTTTTAGAAGTATTTTCCATTTTCCCCAATTCAATATAATATTGCCTATACATTTTTTGTAAATGATGACCACTATATTGAGGTGTGATTATTCTATACCATGTACTCTAGGGTTTCTTTACAATGTTTCTTTTGAAAAAAAAAACTTTAACTACTGATATAATCATGTTATGTATATTCTATAAATATGGTATGTATATATCCTATTTATTGATTCATGTATGTTGAACTATCTTTGCATTTTTGAGATGAAGCCAAGCATAACTCTGTATGATATACATTTATAAGTTAGCATAAAAATAATGAGTTTAATTATGGAATTTTCATACATAATTTGTTATTGTTAATCTCTCAGCCCTAACTCCCTTTTCTACTCCCTTAAACTATGATGTGTGATTTTTTTGGTAATATGAAACACACACTTAACCTGTAATGTTTTATATGACTAATTAATTCAGTCATAAATAAAATCCCTTTAACTACTCGTTATAACCATAGATAGTTACTGCTTTGACAAATGTATAGCAATAAAAACAGTTTAGTTGATAATTCTGTTGCTTTATGACAGCATCAACAAAACTTTATGACAGTATATTTTTGTAGGAGTATGAAGTTAAAAAACTACAAATACAATAAGAAGTAGCAAAAGAAAGAAATAAAAAAGACAAGAAAATAATAATTATAAATCCAATGAGAGGAGATCTACAGATATAAAACATGGTATTCTAAAATTTTCATGAAATATTGGTATTCTTTGTAAATTTAGATAAGAGAAACATTAATATCAGAATAGTTAGATACCCAATTGTAATATCAATCTTAGATCTCCACATTCTTATAAAGACTGGTAGTTTATTCTCAATTTATCCTGGTAGCAAACTATTGAATACTTTTGGAACAGCTTCTCCTGAAGATAATTCTTTAAGTGTCTTTTTTCTATAGTAAAACAAGCTGGTTTAAAGAATATGAGTCGATGCACATATCTTAAGGAGGAAACTGTTTATTTTTGCTTACATTCAGAGGATGTGGTCTGGTATGGCCGGGAAATCTTGCTCCAAACACATTATGTTTAAACCAGAGCTTTCCACTCAGTATCGCCATAATCTCATGACTACCTTATGTACTATGTAGTGCAAAAGTGCATCTATTCAAACTAGAGATCCCTCATTCTAACACAGTTTAAAAGTCCAAAATCCAAGTATTATCCAATACTCAAGGCAATCTTTTGAACACAGTCTTCTACAAAGTGAAAACTATGTTGCATATTCCCAACATATGTTGATTTTGCGTGTGAGAAGAAACATAAACATACACTCACACTACCAAGGCCACACAAGAGTTTATTTAAGATGGAATTCAGAACTGAAACGAAATTTCTCTGCAGAAGAATTACAAATTGCTGAATGTTGAATTGAAAAAGTGCTCAACTTCTTTAGCCATATGAGAAATGCAAATCAAAACAACTTTGAGATACCACCTTACACATGGCAGAATGGCTAAAATAAAAGACACAGATTACAGCCTATGTTGGAGAGGTTGCAGAGCAAGGGAAACACTCCTCCATTGTTGGTGGGAGTGAAACCTTCTTCAGCCACTCTGGAATGCATATTCTGATATCACAGAAAACTGGGAATCAAACTCCCCAAGGATCCAGCAATATCACTTCTGGGTGTATACCCTAAAGATGCACATTCGTACTCCAAAAGCATTAGCTCAACTATGTTCACAGCAGCATTATTTGTAATAGCAAGAACCTGGAAACAACCTAGATGCTCCTCAACTGAAGAATGGATTAACAAGCTGTGGTACATCTACACAATGGAGTACTACTCAGAAGTAAGAAAAAAATGATATCCTAAAATTTGCAGGCAAATGGATGAATTTGTAGAATATCCTCCTGAGCGAGATATCACAAACCCAGGAATATAAGCAGGGGATGTACTCACTCATTAGTGGACTCTAAACAACAACAACAAAAAAGCAAAGCATGTCCAAGCTGCAAACCACCACCAGTGAACTGCTTGGGATGTAAAGCACCTTGGCCTGGCACCTTGGAGCCCATTCCCTCCAGAAGAACACCTGACTCAGTCTTGATGTTGGGGTGAGGAAAGCAGATCTGCCTGGAATGGATGTTGAACTAAGCCACCTTGGGAACTTGAGACCTCCTGCCTTTGCTGGGGAGGAGATAAGGAGATGAGGAGAAGAGAGTGACTGGGAGGGGCAGGAGGGGGAAGAGAGTTTGAACAAGGGGATACATGGATTAAAATGAGACTTTATTCATAAAAAATATAAATGTAAAAAAATTGTATTCTTTGATGTGTGCTGTCCTGCCTTCAAATCAAATTTCTTACTATCTGAATTAAGAGTGTGTGTGTTTTTTTTTAACAATTACAAACACACTGTCATCTGTACTACCTTTTTCTGCAATTATAAAACTACAGAACATTATTTAATAAACCTCATAATTTTCTTGTGTTTTGCTTCCTCACACTGTATATATGAATTAATGTAATAAAACATAGGCATATACCACATAGGAATAGCATCTTGCCTGGCAATATCCTTCCACTGAGCACATTATTCCATTTCTTTTAAATTCAGGCACACTCAACTTTTCTGGGCAGAAAAAAGCCAGACTCTTGGTCAAAATGTCACATGAATAGCTACCATCACAGTTCCTAATAGAGTCTTTGTTCCCCTCTGAAATCTCATAAGCCAGATCTCCATTCACCATGTTTCTTTTCAGCATTGTCTTTTAAGCTCCCAACAGAATGGTCCATTAAGCTGGGCTGACAGTTTTACAGAGATTTTCTAACCTAAGATTCCATGAACCCTTCATTCCTCCCACAAACAAGTTCCAAAGACTTAAGAACCTTATACTGTTTATCACAGCTGTATCTCCGTTTCTTGTTCCAAATTTCTGCTTTACTTTTCTTGTTCCTATGATAAGATACCACTAATAAAACAACTTATGGAGTATAGAGGTGTTTTGTTGTTTGTTTGTTTTGTTTATGCTTATTTTGATATGTTTTATCACAGTTTGAAGGCAAAGCCTATGATGTTAGAGACGTCCCTGTGGCAGAAGAGTCTTGAAGATTTGGTCACATTTTATTCATGGTCAGGAAGCAGAAAAAAATGAATGTTCACACTCCTGCAGCTTTTGTACCCAGTTCAGCTCCCAGCTCTTTAATGTTGCTAGCATCCAAGGGTGGGACTCCCCACTTTAATTGCTATAATAAAAATGATCCTCTCAAGCATTTTCAGAGGTCAGATGACTCTACATAAAGTCTAACAGCTATACCCACAGGCTTGTCTCCTGTCTGATTCTAGGTTCTACCAAATTGATAACCAATGTTCATCATCACATTAGCTCAAAAAATAAAAAGTCATTTCCAATAAACAACAAGGTTTTTCCTAACCCAGATATTATTTGACAATTTTTGAACCAAAATCTTTCTTCTAGCAAAATTCTTCTTCTAATAAAGGGCTTTACACATAGCACTTTTGCCTAAAATTATTCAAGTTTTAATATTATCCTTCTGAAATCTTTTGTATGATATTTTCCTAACTATGTTTAACCTCTTTTTTAAACCACAATCTTAAGTGCCTGTCTTTTATGAGGCATTCCTTATGACTAAGGCCCAATCTCATATGTCTTGATTGTATCTCTAATTTGGCATACCATTCCAACAAAAGATCCTTCCTCTCCAGATACCACTTTTCTTCTCAGTTCATCCCTAGAGTCTATGACACCATTGCATGTACTAGGTATTTTACTTATTTATAATATTTGTAGTCTAACCCTACATGTAGTCTACACTAGCAATGAGTTCCATACTAAAGGGGGACTTCCAAGGAGTTCCCTAGGAAGAGAAAATAGGAAAAATCTCCTCAGCTAATTGGAAGCATAAGGGATTTTAACCAAGAAGAGGTGGGAACAAATCATGAGAAAAGGAGATGATTGAGTGAAAGGATCAACAAAGATGGACAGGAAAAAAAAGAGATGGCAATCTTAATAGAGAAAGCAAATACGGGGTTGGAAAAAGACCAAGTGCTAGGGAAACCTCCAAGAACTCACAAGATGTCCCTGTCCTCTGGGTTTCTAAACAACAGTGAAGGTGTTACCTAATCAGGACTTTCCCCATAATCAAATAAATAACTACCCTAATGCCATCACAGAAATTATATCCAACAATGAATAGAGGCAGAGGCTGAGATACATGGCTGAGTCCCCGGTCCAGCTGATAGCAGGGGAGGAGACTCTATATAAGCAAGGGGATAGGGACTATGAGGAAAATTCCCACAGTGATCACTGGCTAGGGGTCTGGGGAGCTCACTGAATCAAAAACAGCCACCTGGGAACCATCTGGAAAAGAAACTAAGCCCTCTAAGGATAGGCGACTGTCCACTGGCCTGGGCAATATGTGGAGCCTCAAGGGGAGCCCATTCCCTCCAGAGGAACACCTAACCCAGTCTGGATATTAGGATGAGGAAATCAAACTTGCCTGGAGTGAATGCTGAGCTAACCAACCTTGGGACCTTTTGCACTTTCTGTGGAGGCGATGGGGAGGAGGGAGGCTGAAGACTGACTGCGAGGGTGTGGGAGGAGAAAGGGAGTTGAAAAAAGGGGATACACAGATTTAAAAAAAAACTTTATTCTATAAATAAATAAATAAGAGAGGTATTTGTTTCCTGGTCTTTCTATAGAAATTTATCAAAAATTAGATGTCTTAAAACAAGAGAAACACATTATCAGAGTTAAAATTAAAATGTCAGTTGACCAGTTTCCTGGTGAAAATGAAGAAAAACAATCAGTCCTGTTTCTTCTCACAGCTTCTGCTGACTGTTACAACCTTGGCTTTCTCTTTTTTTACAGTCTGAAAACTAATTTATTTGAATTTATTTTGCATATCAATCATTATTCCCCCACTCTCCCATTCCCTAGCCCTCCACTCTCCCCATCCTACTTCCCCATCCATCCTTCTTAGAGTGTAAGGCCTCCCTTGGGTAGTTAACTCAACATACCTGAAGACCCAGCAATATCTCTTTTGGTTATAAACCCAAAAAATGCTCAACCACACCATGAAGACATCTGCACAACTATGTTCATAACGGCATTATTGGCAATAGTAGGAACCTAGAAACACCAATCTTTAAAAAGCTCTCTACTATACACATATTTATTGTATCAATCTAAAGTATTTTTAAATGAATTTGTCTGGTAATTCTGGCCAAAAGAGGATCACAAATTCAAAGCAGAACCTTGGCTTTTTAAAGTTTGATGGTTGAAATCTTAGTTTTGCCTTTGCCTTCACATAATCTACACTCCTATCCTGTATCTCCCTTTCCTGTTCCTAAATTGGGAATTCTTAGGAGTCATAATCACTGCATTTAAATGTCACCCTGATCTAGCCTTATCTCATTTTGATATACTTTGCCTAGTCATTCATGTAAAATACCCTATTATAAAACTATTTTTCATACATACTTATCTGGGGTACCCTTTTTGTTTGGGATATACAGTTCCATTTACTATAAATGGCATGATTTTTCCCTTGTGCTCTTTCCAGGGTCTTTGGTCTGAAACGGAGATGCAAATATAATTAAGTACTCAAAAATAATTGCATTTAGGCCTCATGAATACTAGGCAATAACTGAGTTATTCAGAGCATGAAAATTTATTCCATAATTGTAATTTATTTTCACTTCTTAAGTATGATGTAAGTTCTCTACAGGTAAAAATTCATTCTTACTGTGTTCAAAAATTTTGTATTTTTTTTATTTAAACTTTTTCCCCAATTTGTCTGGTGTGTATGGCCTGTGCTTATACATGTGTTTGTAAGTTCTGGTTATTATGTGTGTATGGAGACCAAAAGACTTTTTTGCATGTGAGTTCTTGCTTTCAATCTTATTTGAGATTTTATCTTTTATTTGGAGATCTATATGCCATGCAAGGTGGCCTGCAATCTTCTCAAGATTTTTCTGTTTCTTTTTGTAACCTCATCATCAGCATAATAGGATTCTGGATACCCAGTACCATATCCAACTATTTCTTAACACAATTCTGTATGTACAACTCATGATGCACACATTGCATATACATGAGTAAAAAAGTAATTTGCAAACATTATTGATTAGGCTTATTTTGCCATGTAAGTGGTCTATTTTTCCTTCTCTATTTTTTTTATTTTACTAGAAGAAATCTTTCCAGAAATGGAGGACATTTTTACTTACATTTGGCAATGCCCTTGATTTTGGAGTATATAAATGTATCAGAAAATTATGTAAATAAAATCCTGCATTTAAATTGTAGTACTACAATTCAGTTGTTAATTTGTCACTAAGATAATCATTAGCTATTGTACTTCACCAGTGTTAAGTTGCATTCTATTATTTATTTACACTCAATGGTTTTAGATCACATTTGTGTGTGTGTGTGTGTGTGTGTGTGTGTGTGTGTATTTTCATGGCATGTATGTCAGAGTTCAGGTCTTCAGTTCTCTTCTACCATGTAGCTCCTGAGGGTTGAATTCAGGTCATCAAGCTTGGTGTCAAATACTTTTATTCACTGTGCCATCTCACCAGTCCAATTCTATTAATATGATAAAAATGCATAATTATTTGAATGTGAAAAGTAAAAAAACATCAGCAAAAAATAAGTTCAAAGGCTATGACAAATAATTTAATCCGATTCCTCCCATAAGTGTTTGCTAAAAATGCCAAAGGCCCCAATTTAGCTGCTAAAATTTCCATCAGAAAAGCATTTCCTAAATTGCCAGTTCACTCAGAGTCTTTATAAATCAGGAAAACTACCGAAGTCTTCCTGTGTGGCTGTTGCATGGAATCAGTAGATCAACTTCTTTTCTCTGTGTATAATGTTACACTCACTCACCACTTAGTTACTTAATTAGACCATAAATTTAAGGTATAAAATGTGTTTGTAGTGACAATTCTCTCATATTTTCAGAATGAAATTTAGAATATTTCACTTTCTCAATAAATTCTCATCAGAAACGGGGTAGGTAATACTTTATAACAGGGGTTCTCAACATGTAGGTCACAACCTCTTTGGGGGTCTAATGACCTTTTTAAAGGGGCTACATGTCAGATATTCTGCATATCAGATATTTATATTATTATTCACAAAAGTAGCAAAATTACAGTTATGAAGTAGCAATGAAATTATTTTATGATTGGCATTCAACAAAATATAAGGAATTGCACTAAAGAGTCTCAGCATTAGGAATGTTGAGAGTCCCTGCTCTATAGACTTTGAAGTCTTCAGTTTGAAGCCTACTTTTCTGATTCTAATTGATTTTATGCCCCAAATAAATAACTAAAATATTACTTTCCTCAACTTTTATATACATCTTAAAATTACAAGGTGGATACATAAGAACATTATATTTCATTTCTAAATAATAGCATCAACTTCACCTACCAACACACTAGTATAAGCTTGGAAGCATCTTGCACACCATGTTAAGTGAAGCGCATATGCACAGGAAAGAGAACACTTTTGCCATTGGTAATCACAGCTTCTGTACCCTTCCACCAATACACACTAAGTTACTGATTTAATAACAGGAAAAATATTTTATATAGACTTAGTTATGTAAAAATTTCTGTAGTTTTATAATGAACTACGTGATATATAAAACAGTATCTTCAGAAACCAATTTTCAGCATTCAACAGAAAAACAAGTAAGAAGGTTATTTAAAAAGAATCTGTGAGAAAAAGAAGTAAATCTATTATGGGTTGACTGACTGGTCACCAGGGTCACAGGCCTGAGTTTTCGCAAAGTCCTACAGTTCTGAGAATGGGGTCCAGATGGTCTCCTAGGTATGAGTGCCATTATTTTTAGCAAAAGAAACCTTTTCACCCTTAGTCATGTCAAAACAGAAAGAATTCTATAAATCAGTGCCAGGTTTGTTTTTATTCCTCAATATCTGAGCAAATATATACTTATGCCACATAAATTTTTGTCTTATTTTCAGAATAGGGATTTAGAGGATTAAAGCAGACTTTAAACCAGGGGTGGTGTCAGTGCGGGGGCAGGGAGGGGGAGAGTAGGGAGAAAGAGAGGGTGAAGCAGGGAGAGACTTATTTTGGAGTTTTCCGCATCATGAAATTTCTTAGTTTGAGCAAATAAAATTGAACCAGTCAGTTTAATTTTATTGCTAGTCAGTTTCTTGGAACAAGACCAAGTAACAAGGTTTATCTGAAAGCATTCTAAGAAATGCTTAAAATCAGACATGAATGTACATTGCAAAAGCATTGTCCTCCCAACTTTATACATTTGTAAATGTCTTGATTCTAAATGCATGCCTTTTTGTCACTGGGAATTACAGAAATGTTTGAAATTCCCCAGTAATCTTAGGCTCACAAGTGGAAACATTTGGTTGCATTTGGCTCACAAGCACACAGGAGCTTGTCTGCTTTTGGTTCTGTGTAATTAGAATGTACAGATTTGACATCACATGTGTTATACCGTAGTTACAACAAAATGAACTCAGGACAAATGTGCAAAAGGTTGGATGCAATTTAGATTATAGTGTTCTAGAAGTGGAGGAAGAAAGAATGAATAAGCCAAGTGTAACCCCCTGGGTACATACAGCCGATCAACACAATAACCAACCCGTAGGACTCGAAAATTATTTTACTGAGACCAAAATAGAAGTTGAAATCTCTATGTCAATCACATTTTATCACAGTTCCAGATCAAATAAACAGAGTAACATAACATTTTCTTTTGAGTTCTTATTTTATATTCTTGTATATTTTGTATATTCTCTTTATTTATTTTTATTATTATGAATAAAGTCATATTTTTTATCCATGTATCCCTTTGTTCAAACTCCCTTCCCCCTCCGCCCCTCCCAGTCACTCTCTCTTCTCCTCATTATTTTATATATTCTCTTTTATAATCAATTCTGACCCAATTCAGATTGAACAGATGAACAATAAATTGACTGATCATTGAAAATAACCTGATCATTTAGATATATATTAATAGAACTGAAAGAATATATCAATATATAAAAGAAGAAGAAAAAAACAAAAACTCCAACTTGGAACCTATCAACTCAAATTTTTTCCACATTTTTTTCTTTTCTTAACTCTCATGAGATTCATGTTTGAGATTCTATAATCAAAGAAAAATGAGAAGAAAAATTTAAAAATCATATACTCAGTATGTGTCATAGGAAATCCAGAGAAATAAGGGAATCTTTTGTTATTTGTGTAATGGAAGAACCAATGAGCTTTGTTCAAATATTATTACTAGATTTTTCATAGCATGTATACATTTTCTATAAATGTAGAAAAGAATACAAAGTTTTATGCTAGAAGGGCCAGGAGAAAGTCATGGTGGCCATTTTGTTCATTCTCTAAGTATGTGGTACCATCTTTCCTTTTTCATCATGATTACTTTACTAATGATGATTAGCCTTATATTAACAGGCATACATCTCTAGAAAGTCAATGCTAGATAACTGTAGACTTAATGACACAAAAGAAAATAAAGACAAAATGGAAGGTGAATTTCAACCAGGAAACTTCAATGTGAAATACACTATTAACCAGACCCTAGCATGGTGTAAATGGCTATTGAAAGGATTCGAAAGACAAACACTTTAAAGAAAATTGATATGGAAATGCAAAATGTAGGAAGTAAGCATTGTGGAGAATGATAATCGTGAAAGTTCACAAGCCATAAAACACAAGGGAACTACATCTTCAGTAGCAGCAGAAGTTTGGCCAAGGCTAAACTACATCTTTAAGTACAATTAATTCGACCTGGACTCAGCTACTCTGACTTTATGTACACAGTTCTTCTCTGATATGAAGGATTTTCTCTTGATTTGTACACAGCTGATAGTGTCATCTTCAAAATGGTATGGTAGTGTCCAAGGCCCACTAAATCTCTGTTAAAGCAGTAAAACAAGAAAATGTGCCAAGATCTGGAAGTCATAGTGTAGGGTGGGTCACTATAACTCTAATTCTGCCTAAGGTACATTGAATTGTTCCATTGCTATAAACATATAGATTGCATGTGTATGGAATGGACTAGACTGTATGTACAAGTCATCATTAGAACACAGTGATCTAAGTAATTTAGGTATTCTGGTAAAATTACTTAAGTTGAAGTAGAAGGAAGTCAAGTTGGAGAAAATCTAATTTCGCTCTTAATTCTTCTATTACTAAGATGGCTTAAAAACCAATAATATATGCTCTTTTGATGGTGATTATAAATAAAGAAACAATGACCATTGTGTGACAGTAACCCTTTCTTTTATTTTCTGTAGTTCCAGTTACCTAAGGTCAGCCCAACCATATTCTAATAATATTAACTGCAAATCCAGAAAAAAAAGCAGTTAAGTAGTAAACTCCTACCAATCTGAAAAGCATTATGAAATTTTATAAAAACTCAGCTGTTTCTTCTGAAGTGTGAATCATGCCTTGGCTCAACAGCTCTACATGTGTATATCAGCTCTCAATATTGTTATTTACTCTGGAGCCACCTTGATTATCAGACTTAAGTGCTTTTAGAGTAATCTCTTTATTAACTTTCTGATATTCTAGCAACTTTCTGTAGTGCACTCATATCCATTTGACTTTATAAGGGAGGATGTAGCACAGTAAGATATCTTTCAGAGAAGAGAGATGAAGAGAAGAGATATGTAGGTAGAGCTAGCAATAGAGAGAGAATCTTTGTTGCTGTCTATTGGTATGTGTTCAATTCTGTGATTGATTATTGTTAATTTTTTACTGGTAATAACTTATAAATTCAACTTTATAATAGGCATATGCTATAGAAAAGCATCTTAAAGATAGGGTTTTGTTTTGTCTGTGATTTTAGACACAAACTTTGGGTACTGAAATGAATCATTTTTAGATGGAGTGATGAATATTAAATGAAAGGTAAGAAAAACTCTAACCTCCATTTCCCAAATTTGAAACGTCAACACTAGTATTTTTTTTTAATTCTGTCTTTCTCAATGTTATTAATTATGGTGCTTTAAAATTATTTGGATAATTTTATAAGACACATTTTTCATATTACTATGAATATTTTCTCAATTAAAATATTTTACTCCTTTAAATATAATAACTTACTTGGCTAATGATAGATATCAATGATAGATATTTCAATTCTTTCAATATTATTTGTGCAGTAAATATATTACTATTAACATCCTTGGGTAAAAATATTGGGGTATGTGTTAGACTTGACTCTGAGTTTCAAGTGTATAGTGTTTAATATCATTGATAAAAGTTTCTAATTAAGTTACATGGTTAACTTACTAAACTTGAAATGTGTGACATCCCATATTATTAGTTCACTGTCATGTAAACATTAAGTTAGGCTTCATGATATATAATGGAATATAGTACTTTATAGTTACAGTAATTTGCACTTCTCTAACAGAAAAGTTTAAATATTTTTACATATATTTATTAATCATCTGCATTTTCTCTTTGCAAGTTTATAATTTTTTCTCTAAATATCCAATATAAATGCATTTTTATTTCTCTAACCTTTTTTCATATGATTAAAAATACATTTTATCATTATCTTTATGCTTTTTTTACTTTTCTGTGTGATATATTTTTTTAAAACTTTATTTTATTTATTATTTATTTATTTATTTGCCTTGGTGTTTGCCTGGAACTGAAACTACAGACAGCTGTTAGCTGCCATGTGGGTGCTGGGAATCGAACCCAGGTCCTCTGGAAGAGCAGACGGTGCTCTTAACCGCTGAGCCATCTCTCCAGCCCCTGTGTGATATTTTTAATGTTGAAAGCTGTGTTTACCAGTGACACAGAAACAATGATCAACAATCAATAAGTGGGATCTCCTGAAGCTGAGATGCTTCTGTAAAGCCAAGGACACTGTCAATAGGACAAAACGACAGCCTACAAAATGGGAAAAGATTTTCACCAACCCTACAAGTGATAGAGGATTGATCTCTAAGATATATAAAGAACTCAAGGATCTAGAGCCTAAGACCTTGAATAACCCAATCAAAAAATGTGGTTCAGAACTAAAAAGGGAATTCTCAGCAGAATTATGAATGGCTGAAAGGCACATGAAAAAAGTGCTCATCATCTTTAGCCATCAGAGAAATGCAAATCAAAACAACTTTGAGATATCACCTTATACCTGTCAGATTGGCTAAGATAAAAGACACAGTCACAGCCTATGCTGGAGAGGGTGCAAAGCAAGGGGAACACTCCTCCATTTTTGATGGGCGTATAAGCTTGTTCAGCTACTCTGGAATGCAGTATTCCAGTTTCTCAGAAAACTGAGAATCAATATCCCCAAGGACCCAGCAATACCACTTCTGGGTGTATACCCTAAAAAGGCACAGTCACACTACAATGGTATTAGCTCGATTATGTTCATAGCAGCATTATTTGTAATAGCAAGAACCTGGAAACAACCTAGATGTCCCTCAACTGAAGAATGTATTAACAAACTGTGGTACATATACACAATGGAGTACTACTCAGCACTAAAAAAAAATGATATCCTAAAATTTTCAGGCAAATGGATGGATTTGGAGAATATCATCTTGAGTAAGGTATCACAAATCAGAAAGATAAGCAGAGGATGTACTCACTCATTAGTGGACTCTAAACAAAACAAAACAAAAAAGACAAAGAAAGAAAAAGAAAAAAAGCAAAGCATGCCCAAGCTGCAAACCACAACCACTGAACAGCTTGGGATCAGAAACACTTTGGACTGACTCCTTGAATCCCACTCCCCCTAGAAGAACACCTGACTCAGTCTTGATGTTGGGGAAAGAAAACTGGATTTGCCAGGAGTGGAGGCTGAACTAAACAATATTGGAACCTTTGGGACCGCCTGCCCATGGGGGGGATGGGGAGATGTGGAGAAGAGAGAATGATCTGATGTGGTGGAAGGGGGAAGGGACCTTGAATAAGAATATAGAAGGATAGAAAATGTGACTTCTTTATTTATAATAATAAAAAAAGAAAAAAAAGAAAGCTGTGTTTATCTTAATGTATTTAAAATTATTAATTTTCTTCTTTAATTTTTAAACTTAGAATTTTATTAAATGCATCATAAAGTTATAAAAAATTTATGTATGTCTATTTTACTTTAAAACCTAACAGTTTTAATTCTAAACCAGTTAGAAGTTAGTGGTATGCAGAATAATCACTATTAAAATAATGCTGTTATACACGCCAAACGACTTTTTCCATGTATAATTACAATAGTTTGAGAAGGTGTCCTGAGTTAGTTGCATTGGAAGGACCCAGTGCAATAGTAAGGACTGTTGCCAGGGACAAAGCAAAGCAGTCAACATCAGAGAAGACAGCAAATACAAAGTGTGAAATATGCTGAGTTACTGAGTCCACATTCTACAAAATGCAGGAGGTCATAAAAACTGGAAATGGGAAGTGGATGCTACATGCTCAAAGAGAATAGGTGCCCATTCCTGACTATAATGCAGTAAGACATAGTAATGCTTTTCACTCTTGAAATTTTGACCTTTAATTTCCCCCATGATTCCTGGTAATGTAAAAGGAACAGTAAGAAATGGGTAGAAAACTGACATAGTTATGATACACAGTTTTCTTTAGGAACACATAGTCTGCTTTGGTCTTTAGTCTAAAATGTTTGTGTTGAGATTTTGATTCTAAGTAGCATATTTTACAGATGGACTATGATCAAGATAACTGACCACCTTCTCAAGGGTAAGGCCTCTAATGGGGAGGCAACAAACACCAGCACATAGAGCTGAGGCAGGATCAAACTCCTGCCTGGGAGTAAGTGAGAGGACAGGATGGAGGGTGATTTGTTAGTATGTAAAAAAATACAAAACCAAAATTTTAAATAGAAAAAAAATACATAAGAAAGTCATTAATCACTACTTTTGTTAGATCATTTTCTTCTTTTTTTTCCAACCAATAGATTTCATTTTACTTGTGTTTTTTGTTTGTTTGCTTGTTTTTTGTTTTCTCATTTTTTTTTCTTACTTATTCCTGCTTCTCCTTAGCTTGGTTCAGGTACTATTGTGTTTACTCCTGATCTGAGCACTCCCTCCAAACCTTTTACTTCACTAAGCACTGAAAACACTAGGTGTTATGGTTTGCTTTTACTTTTATTTTTTGTTGTTCTTGTGTTTTGCTGTGTAGTTTTGTTTTCTGAAAAAATTAAATATCTACTTTAATCGTTTTGACACAGATTGAAATTTTATTTAAATGTAATTTGTTGATTTGTTGATAAAATGTTCTTCTCTTCTACATTATGTTGTTCAAAAGGAAGCAAAATTTTACATTTTTGACAACATATGGTGATTTTCAAATTTCATTTCATATTTAATTCACTTTTATAAATGTACAACAGGTTATTGAACAAGTATTGTTACCTTGATAAGTAACAATTATACATATAATACTAAATATATAATATAGAATCTATTTTTTCTGTTTCTATCAAATATACAAATATTTTTAATCTTTGTTTACACTTTAATATTTATGTATAACTTAAACAGGGTATAACTGAGCTTATTTTTAACTTACTAAATTACTTTTAATGCTAACAAGGTGTGAATTAAAGAAGTAGTTCCTGAGGTCATCTAGATGTATTTGATATACTTTAGACTAGAATTAATATGACCTGGTGACTTGAATGACAATAACATTATTATGTCGAGCAGGCAAACAAATTCTGGTGGAAATCTTAATCTTTGAGAGGTATCTATAGACTATGCAGGGCAGACTGGGCATATACATTAGGTACTGGATAATCAAAAAAGTTCAGACATAGGATCAATGCCTTGGTTGTATTGACAAAGAAAATCATTTTCTGTTTGAATTAAAATAAAACTAAAATGTACAATGAATAGCAATAAAAGCCCAAACACTAAAAAAAAAGGAGTCCTTAATTTATAACTAATCCTTCTGAATCATAAGGAAATTTTTAGACCTAAGGCAGAGTCAGTTTTCATCCTTGGAAGGAGATTTGCAAATGGGAAGATTAAAACAAAATAATAATTTTTTTAAACTGAAAACTATATAAAGAAAAGAAAGGGAGGAGCTGTTTTTTCCCATTTGTTGTTGTTGCTATTCGGTTTGTTTTGCTTTGTTTTCTTGCTCATCTATTCTAAACTGTGGTGGAATTCCTTCTACATCTCCTCTCTTATACACTGTAAAACCATCTTGGACTTCAATGGTAGCTCAAGCCATTTGGGCTGACTTGCTATGGTTTGTCTTTGTTTGCTCTCTGTTCTCTTGCTTCACAGACAATATTTCTGAGCTATTTTCCTGGTCAGAGAAAAGAGAAAAAGACAAGGAAAGCTTTAAAAATAATAAATAATAAATAAATGTAAAAATTTTTACAAATTTGGTAGCACACATTCATATTACAAATTGTAAAGGTTGAAAGAAATCCTTACAAGAAGAGCTTATAACATTTTTCACAAATACAATTAAAATATTCGAATTTCAGGACAAGAAGAAACAATTTGAAGCAACCAGAAAGAAATAACACATGGGTTTTAACAGAAAAGATTTCAATCATAGTATTATTCTATTGGGAATCTAGGGATACCAAAAGAAAGTAGAACAATATTTCTCATTCAGAATTTTTGCCCAGTAGTAATACCATTAATTGTAAATGGCCTAGATTTATCAACTTCATAGATATGACTGAGGTAGTATTAAATTGCATAACATACCACTACCATATGCTGCTACAACCAACTCAAATATGTTTTTTTTATTTATATGTAAGTTGAAAGTTGAAATGGTCTAAAAGTAATTGATCTGAAAGCAGGAAAACAGATTTCATGGAAAAAATATTTGTAGAGTCAGAAAAAACATTATATACCAATAAAATTCTCAATTCAGAAGAAATATAACTTTAAATGTGGCAACAGCATGAGGATGACACTAAATGTAATAGAATTCTGATGATAAATACAGCAATCAATAATTACATCTGAAAACAAATCAATGTCATTTTTTCAATAATTCATGACCAAATCCATCAGAAAAACCAACAATGATATGAAAGAATTAAATATTTTAAATCAATACAAAATGCCAAATTTCTTCAATACCACCCTACCATAGTAGAATACACATTCTTTTCACAGTTTTCACAGAACCAAAAACAAGACAGCTTCTATCCTTAGCCATAAAACAAACCTCAACAAAGCTAAAATCTTTATAACCTACAAGCTCTGTTCTATAGAATCAAAGTGGAAATTACTAAGAAGTAGAACATTGAAGAGTAAAGATGTGCTTTTGAAAAATGTATGCTTCAAAGAGGATTACTCAGAAAACATTTTAAAGATGTAATGAATTTAATAACAATAAAAAATATAGCATGTAAATATGGGTTTCTAAGCCATGATAAGAGAAAAATGGCATTCCTTAATGCTTACATAATAAAGAAGAAAAACATGTGATTAGGAACACATACAAGTACCATCTCAAAAATCACAAACAAGCAAATCAAGCCAGCAGCAGAAGACCGCAGTAAGTCTAAGAATGGAATAGCAGGCAAACAGTATTGAAAATGTAAAAGTAAGAATGAAAACAAAGGGAAACCAAAAGAGGCATCTTTGAAAAGATCTATAAAACTGGCAAATCTGTGGCATGACTGAATACAAAACACAGAAAAGACACAAATTACCAATAAATGCGAACCATGTAGGCACTAAAAGAATTATGAGGCAATACTACAAACAACCTTACAGGGTAATATTTCTGCCTTACCTAGACTGTATCTCACTTTAGAAAGTGGAAATTATAACAAATGACAATTCACTCAACCTGACGGAGAGAATTTACCTAGCATTACAAATACTAAGAGAACTGAATTGCATTAAAATGTTGCAAAGAAGTTATCCACATAACCAAATGAATTTTTCAGGGAATTATGATAAATGCCTAAAAACTAACAGTAATTTTAGGCAGTGTTTCCTAGATAATGAAAGGGATCATTCTATAACTTTAATATTACAAATCACATAAGGTTGTTTGTAAGGAATTGGAGCACAGCAATTTCCTTCATGTGTTCCGATACCAAAGACCCTTATAAAAATATCAGCATATGGAATTAAGTAATACGTAAAAGTAATTGTAAAACATGACATGCTGATTTATTCCTCAGATTCAAGACTAGCTGATGAAAAAATGAGCAATATAAATCATTATGATAATAAGACACACCAGAAAAAACATATAACCATATAACTTGATGCAAAGTAGCCTTTTGATAAAATTTAACATCATTCCTGATTCAAATTCTCAGAAACGTAGGTGCTGCCATGATATTTAGTGGTAAAAGACAGTATTTTCATGCCAAGATTAGGAAGAAGACAAGGTATAATCTTACTCTTAATATTCAATATGGTTCTGGAAAATTTGCATGTATTCATAAATCAGGGAAGAATACATAAAACTAGAAGTAAGACATGGAGCTGTGCCTATTTCTATACGACATGAAACTCTATGACAAAAATCACAAGGAATTTGTACAGAAAAATTTAACAAAACTTCATAGAACAAATGAGTACAACAAAGTTGCAGAATGTAAGACTGAAATTAAATATTAAGTGTATTTTAAACATTTTCAATAAGTCATAGGTTATGAATTTATCTAAAATTATAATAGAGATGAAGAAAGACAAATATTCCATGATTTCTTTCATATGTGGGACTCAGATTTATAAATATGTATGACATGTATGCTATACATTTTTTTTGCGTGTATTAAAGAGTCTCACCACCAGGTACCACACTAAAGCTTACTAACAGGGAAACAGGGAGGCAGGAGAAGTAGGAGAGAAAGAAAAAGTTTTGCATGAGCATTTCTTTTGTTTTATATTTTATTTAAAATGTTTATTTAATTTTACATACCAACCACAGTTCCCCTTCCCTCCCCTCCTTCTATTAGCCCCCAGCTTCTCCCCACCCTACCCCTTATCCACTTCTCAGAGATAGTAAGTACTCCCATAGGAAGTCAATATAGTCTACATATCAAGTTGAGGCAGGACTAAACTCATTCACCATATGAAGGCTGAGCAAGGTATCCCTCTATAGAGAATGGGATCCAAAAACCCAGTTTATGCACTAGAGATAAATCCTGATCCCACTGCCAGAGGCCCCACAATCTACACAAGCCACACACTACCTTCCACATTCAGAGTGCCTAGTTCAGTCCCATGCAGATTTCCAACTGTCAGTCCAGAGCTCATGAGCTCCCAGTAGCTCAACTTTCTCTGTGGGTTTCCCCATCATGATCTTGACCCCCTTTGCTTATATAATCTCTCCTCACTCTCTTTGGGAGCTAGGGCCAGAATTCTGTGCCCTTTTAAAGTTTTTGTCACTTAACTTTTCTTTTTTTCATTTATTCATTGTATTTAATTTAGAAGTGGATGGCACAGTAGCAAATTCAGTGGAATTTTAGGAGACCAAATAAAGAAGGGTACTGGTTCCAAATAGTATCATTGTTTGTAAGGAAAGCTGAGGATCCAAGACATTCATGCTAAAGGTTTCTCTTCTTTCAATGAAATAAGAATGCTTTTGCTTAAGGTCCACTAATGAGTGAGTACATCACCTGCTTATCATTCTGGGTTTGTGAGACCTCACTCAAGAGGATATTCTCCAAATCCATCCATTTGCCTACAAATTTTAGGATATCATTTTTTTTCCAGTGCTGAGTAGTACTCCATTGTGTAGATGTACCACAGTTTGTTAATCCATTCTTCAGTTGAAGGGCATCTAGGTTGTTTCCAGGTTCTTGCTATCACAAATGAACATAGTTCATAGTTGAGGTAATCTTTTTGGGGTGTGAATGTGCGCATTTTCTTTTAAGAGGGAGAGTGAGCCCATGTTTACATAGGAGCATGTTAGCTGCTTTGCTCTGTCCCAGGTGAATGCCAGTACATGTGATGTCATGCTGCCCTGCTGTGGGTCAGTCTACAAGGCCTATTGAGAATGCTTACATTACTCTCTCTATATATAGTGTATATACATAAAACCAGGTTTATGGGGAGGGAATAATGATCACGATCTCTACAAGGCTACTTCTGGCTGACACAGGGAAGGAGTTATCTCCTGGACTTCTCTGCTCATCCTGTAGTCCAGGAGTTTGAGTCATGGGGTGGTAACCAACAATATATACATAAATATCATGAAAACAAAATGAGGACTGGAGGGGGCCATTTACATAAAGAAAGGAGACCAATGATCATTGAAGAAGTGGAACAAGGCAAGATAAAGACTTAAAAAATGGAAAGAAAGCAAAATATAAGCAAAGTGCAATGATATATGTGAATAGTCCTGTCAAATATACTTGTTTATTTTGTATGGAAGTAAACATAAATCAAAAATTACATTAGAATCTAGAGTCTTTTAAAGAAAACTAGTAAATAAAGAAAAATACAGGATTTCTTTTCTAAAAAACATTTTTTAAATTTTACTTTAGTTATTTTATAGTGTTGGGGACCAATCAATCATGCTGGTTGAGTGTTCTATTGCTAGGATATGTATATAGAGAGAGACAAACCTGAAAACCTACAAATAAACTCATTGAAAACCTATATAAGTAAGAGTTATTGTGTTTATATTCACATAGACTGATGCAATTCAATTTTAAATTTCATGTATTACAACATTAAACTTCATTTTTCCATTATATTAAATTGTTTCCTAGGATTAAGTAATTTCTAGTACAGTTTTGACATGACTTTTAATAGATGCTGAAATGTCTATTGTAAATATATGAAAAGGCAAAAAGGCAAAATAGTGAACATTAAAGTTTTGAAGTTTCAAAATCTAGCAGATGAATCCAATAGATTCCATCACGGTTTACCAGTTTCTTATTCTATAAGACTGTGTAGTGGTGATAGTAAGTTCTAGAAAATATTAGAATGGATGAGATCCTAGAAGTAACCAGTCAAGTATGGATTTCCATTTAACTACAAAGCAATCCAAATGAAGGTAACTGGATTATCACTGTCCACTACTAAAGCAATTAAGTGGCGATAGGCAAAAGAAGAATATAAGACAAAGAAACCTGTTCTTCAATGATATTTGCACAAAGGTATTTATTTAAATGTTTAAATAATTGATGTTTAATTTTTAATTAT
Source organism: Sigmodon hispidus (assembly GCA_004025045.1). Classification (NCBI taxonomy): domain Eukaryota; kingdom Metazoa; phylum Chordata; class Mammalia; order Rodentia; family Cricetidae; genus Sigmodon; species Sigmodon hispidus. Next base: position 138,825 of record PVIH01003021.1, on the reverse strand, counting down.
TTAAAAAAATAATTTTATTTTTGACAGTTACCTATTGGAGGAAATATTTGTTGCAATTAGAAGATCACAGGTTAATGATTATTAAAGTATTAAAAGTATACAATTATTTTCTGTCTGCAATAATATCACTGGAAAAAATAATGGAAGACTTTCCTTTGGAGAAATGTGTCCCTATCTACTATCTATTTAACTGTTGTAATAGGTTTCTGGCCCAGACTGTTTGGTCTTGTCCTGAGATTCTGACCCTCTGACAGGCAGTCCTACAGTCCTACAGAGACACCCAGATGCTTATTTTAATTTTCTGGTGACTGGGCCCAGGGCCCAGGCATATAACTTATTAACTATTCATCTTAACTCAACCCTTGATTCTATTCAGCCATGAGGCTCAATACCTTTCTTCAACAGCATTTGCTCTGTGTTTCCTGGCAGCTCTGGCAACTCTATGGCATCTGTCTTGCTCTGAGATGTTTTCAAAGTTTTCTTAGCCTGGTAGGCCTGCCCACACTTCCTGTCTGCCTTTGGCCAATCATTTAACTATGATTTGCCTTTCATTAATTGGAAAAATCATGGCCTTTATTTTGTAATAATACTTTGGTTACAATCCTCTTACTACCCTTTCACTGTTATGTCCCAAATGCCAGTTATTTTCTTTTCAATATTAATATTGTACACATTTCTACATGTTAATCATTGCTCTAGTTTGACTTTGGTTTTATTAGGGTTTCTGTTGCTGCAATAAAACACGTTGATCACTAAGTAACTTGGGGAGGAAAGGATATACTTCAACTCACCACTACCAGCTGCATTACATCCCCAAGGAAAGTCAAAGCAGGAAGTCAATGTCGGAACTCAAGGCCGAGATCTGGAGACAGGAAGTGAGGAAGAGGCCTTGGAGGAAATCTGCTTGCTGGCCTGCTCAGCTACTTTCGTAATTTCCAGGGACCTTGTCCCCAGGAAGGCATCATGCACAGTGGGCAGTGTATCAGGAGATACATTAATCAAGCGAATGCCCACAGACTTGCTTACAGGCAATCTGACAAAGGCATTTTATCAATTGAGGTTCATTTCCCAAATGGAACCTTTGGGAAAGTTTGTCTAAGTCCTTGCCAACTTGAGACAAAGCAACCAGCACAGTTTCTAAACACTTCAACACATGAAGCTTAAGAATTTGATCAATTTTTCTTAATGAAAATTTAGCTGGCAAAATGGGTTTGTCTTTGAACTCCATTCTTCTTACAGATCTGAGCTTCTCATGTCCCAACCTTAGTTCATATGAACTGTACTCTTTGTCCCTCTATGCCTATGACCTTGCAGCTTTGCTGACTTCTTTATTAGCAACCACCTTGTCATGTGGACTCTTAGCCTCTCACTCTACTCTCCCCATGAATTAGTGTGTACTCTAAAAAGAAAAGGAGGACACATAATGGTAGACTCACCCTCAATTAGTAGCACTTATAACAGTTTGAGCTTTCTAGCCTCCTCATCCTTGTAAACTATGAAATATCTGACTCTTGTGCTTAGTGTGACCAAAATTCTGATACAAAGGACCATAAGAGTTAGGACATAGCCTAGGGGTCCATTGTTCTAAGACAATGGACATGACCATAGCAGCACAATACAGAGATATTGTGAGCTAAGATTTTTCCAGGACTGAACTACTATGAACAACTAAAATTACACACTAAATAACTACTAAATTTTCAATATTATGAAGTTATGGATTTTGTAGAAAACTGAAGATAATAGAAAACACAGCTTCTAATATCTATAATCTAAAGAACTGGAGATTAAACAACAGTATTATAAAGCTATGTCTCTTCATTAGAAGATAAAATCAAACTTATACAATTACTTTAACCATCTTAAGTATAATCAAAATTAGTATCACTAATAGCCAAACACTCTGAAATCATGTCAGTCATCATGCTATATATGTTAAGGGATTCTCAGTAAAATATGCTTTATAAAAATGTATGAGTAATTTTGTCTTGCTATTTGAATGATTTCTCTTTTATAGAAAATTCAATGCATATACAATCCTTTTAAATTATTGCAGGAGAACCAATCAAACAAATTCAGGCTGTTTGACATTATTAAGCTATCATGGTTAAGCACTTTCAAACTGCCTTATGAAAAGGAGTAGACATTACTTGCTACTACCATCCCCAGCCAAACAAAATAATCCAAAAGAGGTAAATAGGCTCCACAATCAAATGCTAATTGTTAAAGTCTGATATTGATTGCATTCTCTGACTCAATAGAGCCTGCTACATAAATGCTACTTGGGACAATTGTGCAAATTTTAATATAGATTTAGTTTTATATTACAGGGTGGTGTTTAACTTTCAAACATATGAATAGTATTAGGACTATGGAAGGCGTTATCTTTATCCTTAGTTAAGGGGTGCTGAGATACTCAGAATGTATCATTATCTCCACTATTGATTTTTAAAGTGGCTTAGCAAAAAACTAAAAGATTAAAAAAATACATCAATTGTTATATTTTAGTAGTGAATATTAACAAATTACTGAAGCATTCCTTTTCATTTTTTTTTTCAAAAATTTTAAGGAAGGAGTTGGAGAGATGGATCAGTGGTTAAGAACACTTGCAGCTGTTGCAGAGGACTGGAGTTTGGTTTCTAGAATCAGACTTCTCTTAACTGCCTCCCATCTTCAGATCCAGTGGATGTGACATCTTCAATACGTGACTTTAGCAGCATGTGCATACATGAGTATGCATTGCCATTGACACCACCCCCTACTAATAAAATAAATCTGTAATAAATTATCAGAAAAAGTAAAAAAATAATTTTGAGAATTAACCAGTTAATTAGAAGAAGTTATAATGTGAGCTGAACTCATCAGTCAAGTCATATTTATTGAGAAGTTCAAGATGGGGTGCTCTTTTCAGAATTAGACAGATGGGATAAAAGTGGGAAGGCATGCCCGGAAGGCAAAATTATCACCAAACACCAAGCAAATAAGAGGAAAAATGTATGTCCCCCTCAAGTTGCTTCACTAAAGTGGGTGGGCAGGTTGAGTCTCTGGAACTTTGTGTGTGACTATGTTATTGAGCCTGCGGCAAGACAGGGCAGAGTTTCCTTCAACTTGGATTCTTGTTGAAGCCATTTCAAATTTAACTTGGTCTGCTGATGGAGCTCTCATTGAAACCATCCAACTCTATTCTAGAAACCTAGGGTCAGGATGTCCTAGCTAGCTTAGTTTCTGATAAACTGAATGATTGTGAGGAGCCCCTCCAGTTAACCACTTATGTTAGCATCTGCAAAGCCCTCTAAGGCTGCAGAGTCTCAACAGCATGTAATTTATGACTTTAAAATACCCTGTGTTCTGGACACTCAGGGCCAAACCTAGGTTCCTCAAACACTTGAGTGTCGTCCCAGTCAGATGGAATCGGCTTTATGCTGTGTGTGTGAGAGTATTCACTTCTGGTAGGCTACCTGGAACATTATAACAGTCTCAATTTCTCCCAAGCAAGAGGTCATATGTTTCTCCTAGAATTATGAAGGGTCTAAATATCTCACTGATATTCTTTATATTTTCTTGTTAGTTCTTTTATTAAAATTTAGGTTTAAAAATTATTTCACTTCTCTAGTCAGAAATATATTTATTTACAGAGTGACATGAGAAATATACATTATTATTTTGATATACTCTTTAAATATGCATAATAGTTTGAATAGAAATGCTTCCTTTAGGTTCCTGCATTTGAATACTTGATCTCTAATTGGTAGCACTGGTTGGAAAGACTAGGATGTGTAGCTTTGATGAAGAAAGTATGTCACCAGAAGTAGGCTTTCAGAACTAAAATCTACCTGCTTTTCCAGTTCAAGATGTGAGCTCTCAACCTGCTGCTTTTGCTACCATGTCTGATATCTGCTGCTCAATTGCCTCCTTTATGGTTCTCTTCCTCTGGGACAGTAAGCTATAATAAACACTCTTTCTTAAATTGCCCCATGGTATTTTATTACACTAACAGAAAAGTAACTAATATAATATTTAAGTATCAATATTTAATTATCAAGTTGTTTCAAAACTATTAATATAATCAAAGTCTCAAGATAGTCTGTGGGTCTGATACCTTGCAAAATAAAGTTAAGTCCTTAGTAGAACTTCTCTATGTTCCCCAGTCTTATTACCTATGGCCTTTCCTGATATTCTTGCCAAATTCTTTTGTATCTCCATTACAAATAATGATGATAGCTCTGCACTTGATTTCTTCCCTTTTGAATGATAGCAGCACCTAGCACTTACGCTGTATTTGGTTTTCCATTTTCAAAGTGCTTTGCAATCAGTCACTAGCTGAGCTCCCTTACCCATGAAATGTATTTCTTGATGACAAAAGAAACAGGTTCCAGGGTCTGGCTGTTCCTACTACTGCTACCACAGTCCAAGAAGGAAATTAGTGTAGTAGATTGAAGGGGAGGCAAGAGGTCAAGATATTTGTGTCCAGTTTTTGACTCTATGCTTGATTTTTGCACATTCCTGGTTGACAGGCAATTGTTCACTGTAAATTTTTTTACCACCTGTAGGAAAAGGAAGATGGAATTCACACTGAAAAAAGTGAGCTGCTCATCTGCAGTAAACAGGGTGGCTTGAATTCCTAGGACTTTGGTACTTTAGAGCATTATGTACAGTGGTTCATGGAGGCTCCTCATTCCTGCATGATTTTAATGAGAAAACAGATTTCTCATTAAAAGATGATGCTAAGTGTCTAAATTATCTGGTGAATATAAACATTCTCATGTTTTCATCCTGTACACTCATCCCTTCTAGGAATAAAGGGGTTGGGAGAGAGGGATGAAGAGAAAGACAGAGGCGGAGACATAGAGAAATAAAGACAGACAGAAAAAAATTATAGAAGCCAGATGGAATCACAAGGCTAGAGCAGAGACTGACATTCAAACCATGTTCCTTTTTTATATTCCACAGTTATTGTGATAACTTTTAGGGGATATAAATAATAATTAGCAAGAATTTCTAGTGACATAAATGACAAAGTACTTGGTAATCAAAGTGACAATCTGAACTCACCTAGTATTTGGTATTATTTTACTGTTTTCAGTGAAAGTGGCAGATTAAATTGTAACAGATACTTATTAACACAGAAGAAATGAAGACAGTGCAGAAAACAATAGATAACAATAACAAGAAAGACAGTAACTCAGAGGAAGGCCAGGGCATTTATCCAGATGTCTGTTTTGACATGGGGATTGTCATCTATTTCCTCCTATATGACAGATGTTAGTGGAGTGAGAACATTTTTCTTAATGGAATTTCTGCCCATTCCAAGTCTCTCTACCTCTATCTCTTGTTCATATGTCATGGAGATGTTTGGCTTGGACATGCACAATCAAAGGATCATAGAAGAGTAATACTAAGCATGAACATGTTTGCTGGATTTCTGACAGATGAAAGTGAGCAAAGGAGGAAGCATTCTTATTTAAGGGATTATAACTGTCTGTGGGATGATATGTAAAGAGGAAAAAAATATCACTCAGTCGAACAACATGACTGTCAATGCACAGGACATGGTTTCTGCCCTGAAACTATTTAGCAGGGTTAGACTGTATCTACCAAAACAAGCTAATTCATGTTGTATTAGCTGGGACAGTGTAGTCAGACCTCAAAGGTCCATAGAGGGTATTAGATTTCCTCCATAATCTGTCCTGGCATAGCTGCTTGTGTTTCAAACTAATAGAGGATGTGTGACTGAATATTCAGATAAAATCCTTAACATTTAGAAAGGGATACCCAGGTTAAGTATCAACAGATGACTGACAATATCCAAATGGCTGATCAAGTACTACAATCATTGAAATGATCTCTAACCAGAAGAGGAGATGAGATTTAAAAACACAGTCATGTGCTTGTTGTGACCTTTGGTGCCTTGGCCCACATCCACGATACTTGAAAGAACCACTATTTTCTGACTCATTTTCTCTCAAGGTAGGTCTAATTGGAAGTGTGGTAGCTATATCTTTCCTTGTTTAAATCTTTTGTATTGGACTTAATCCCCAATAATGCTACAACCAATATAAAACAAACGTCAGCTTCCTCAAGCTTTTGTTTTTAATCTGTGTGTCTCTCCCTTTAACACATTTTTAAATGAACTGTAGCTTTACTACAAAACACATAGGCACTCCTATAAACATATAATTCAAGTGTTAAACCAAGATACATTTATACATGTTTATTTATTTTGGGAGAATGAGATTAAGAAACTTTTACTTTTATTTATTTTGAGACAAATCTTAGACTAGGCTGGCCTTAAACTCTCTCTTATAGAATGACATTGAACTTCAGATCCTCTTGCCTTCACTGAGTGTCATGATTGCAGGTATCTCCACCATGCTCAGTTTATGTAGTGCTGCAATTGGAACTCAGGGCTTTGTGAATGACAGGCAAGCATTCTACCAACTGAGCCTCACTTTTAACATTTACCATCCTCACCCCCAAGACAATGGCCCTGTAACCACTGTTACTTGCTAATTGTTCTCTTCTCTCTGCATAGGGTCTGATGACCTCCCAGAAAACACATCAGTTCAAGATACAGGCCCTCTTCTTTCTCAAAATGAGTGTTGTTGGCCATTCCAGTTGTGCTGTGTGGATCTTCAGAGTCAGTTGTGACCCAGAGACAACTCCCTGGAATAGATCCACACGTCTCCTTTTATTACATTCATTTAGTCTGTGTGTGATATGTGGGCGCACATGCACACACATACACATTCTTCTGTGTTTATGTATACATGTTTATTACGAGTAAAACATTGGCATGATTACTCTCACATAATTATTTGCACTAGTATCAATTCTCTACTGATTAAGATATTTTGAAATTTAAAATAGATCTATCTTCAAAACACAGCATCTCAATTGAACTTTCTATGTCTTTTGCCATCATAGTTGCTCCAGTATCCTGGATATTTTCCTCAATGGCTTCCATAAAGCTTCAAGTCTGACATTTTGAGCCAAGATCAGCCAGCTGTGAATTGTTTTTTTACCACCACATTGAACTTGAAAGATTCAAATTATAAAGAAATGAGTGGTAAGATATGGCTTAACAGGCTATTAAATATTTTAATCATACTTTGGTTATGTGGTACTAAATTCACTGCAACTGAACATACAAGAAACAGCACTTAAATATATATATTAAGTATCAAGAGTACAGCATTCTTATGAGGGTAATGATTCTGCAGAGGATGTGGCCAATGTCTGGGATAAGAAGAGATGCTCACGGTGAAAACAACATCCCTGATGATTCCTGATTAGATACTGCTCCTAGCCCACCTACATTAAAACTGGTGAAATGACATTTCATGGACTCAGGAGAGCAAATGCACCAAAAAGAAACCATCTTGTTTTGAGATAACAATTCTTGTTCTCATTAATAAATCAATAAAACCTGAGGTACAACAGTAACAATGTCATCTTCTGGAGCAGGCTGGCTTTTCAGGTGGGAATTATAGTTTATTGATTGTATAAAGTTTGGCTAAATAGCACTTCCCAGTAGAGTCTTGGTAATTGAGACTAGAAGGAACAGATAAACAAATATAATCTTATTTAAAAATAACAAAAATATCATTAACCTGATGATATTTACAGAAATAAATTTATGTAGACCTGGATATTCCTGTGTCAGTATTTGGATTGTGGATAACATTGTTGATGTTTCTGTTTTTCTTTCTATTTTTGTAAGGATTTATTCTATTGAATCAAGCTTACTTTGTCTTCTGTTACATGTTTGGATGTAATATGTCTACTATTTTGGTTGACTTTTTTATAAAATGTTGAAAAACTATCATTACCTACCTCATAGGGTTGTGAAAATTAACACAATGAGGTTGAGTATCAGAAACTACAGGTCATGTAATATTTGAGATTAGTCATTACCAAAGCTTTTATCTATAGTTTCATAATAACATATTGTGAAAAAAAAACCTCCTACTAACGATCATTTTTTAAAAACTTCATATGAGGCTTGAAGGTGTAGGCTAGCGATAGAATACTTCCCACATGTGAGGCTCTGTGCTTATATGCAATATTAACAATACAAAAGCATGAGATTTAATTCTGTTTGTCTTGCTTTATTAATCAAAAATGTTAGCTTTGTGAGCATTATTTCTCTTCTTTTGAACCATCAATATTGACAAATGTACAAAGATTATCTATGCTAACATTATTCCACGTTTCTCATTCTGTATGTAACTCCTGTTTATTCACATAAACAAACATAGCTTTCATCTAGGCTGAAAAATGCTTCAGTATTATTTCAAAAATTATTAATTATGTAATAATTCAGATACAATTTAGAAAAGTTTGAGCTCTGATCACCTTTCCAGGTCTATAGAAAAGTTTCGCTCATAAAACTCAATACTACCCTGTATATTTAAGTGAAGTTACCATTTGACTAAAGCATGCTAAACAGAGAAAGCCTATTCACACCTGCCTGTGAGGCATTTCTATAAGGAAGGCAAAGCAGTTTAGACATTCACAATAAAAACCAACTTGAATCCTATTTAACTTTCAAACAGTCTAAATTTCTTTAAGGCTCAAATAATTCCCACAAATCCTTGCCACACTTTCTCCCTCTACTTTACAGACAGCCCCCTGGGAAATCAAACTGCCTGATTACTGGAAGAAACAAATGCCATTTATATACTTCTGTACCACTTAGGTATCACACATTTTTAGCAATATTTAAAGAGAGTAATAAGATTTTTCTCTTAACTGAGTATGGTGACTCATGCCTGTAATCCAGTCACCTGGGAAGTTGAGGCAGGAGAATGGTCATGAGGTTGAGATCTACCTGAAAAACACATGACTACCTGAATTCCATGATGATTGAGTAAGACTATCTCTTAAAATAAAATAAAATAAAATAAAAAATCCATCCACAAAGACTTTCCCTTAAAAAGAATAACTGTGGCTAAATTCTAAGAGATAAGTTAGGATATGTACCTAAGACTCATGTTGCAAATGCTAATATCTAAAATGTGTATAGATAAAAAAGCATGAAATAATAGTGGAACACCTAAATGGTTGAATTTTGTATGGTGCTTAGAACACTGCATTTTATTTATTACTCTTAAGAAAATGCATATTTTTTTTAAATCTTCCCTAAGCAATGCTAAACAAAAGCCACTGACGAACATCAACAAAAGCCAAAAGCAAGATTGAGTAAGTGCTGTCTTTTGAGTTCCTGGTAAAAGAGACATGGGACAGTTAATTGTCTTGGTAATAATACTGCAATTATAACTTGAATTTGTCAAGTACTGTCTTTGTCTAATGTTTCTACCTGAAGAATTCTATGCTTATTGCTAAATTTAACAAATTCATTTGGGAGTAGCACTTATTTAAATGCCAATCCTAAGGAATTTTGAAGGCGAGGACCAGTGAGATAATAATTATAGCAAGAATACCTGAGTTATGGATGTATCAACTTCCATTTGAAGATGTTAACAGTCAGTATTCATACTGATTTGTACCTACGTGCCCCACTCTCTGATTAGACATGAAACTGATTGGTGACAGGACTAGCCTTACTTGGGCAGCTATTTGTAAAATGAAGTTACAGATGTATCAGTGTGGTCCGTGACCTTACACACAGCAAGCAGGTCACCCAATGATTGCTGTGAAGTTGTCTTGAACAAGGATGGACCCATCCCTTCTCTCCAAATCTTTTGTTTATGAAAATATTTTTTATTTCATGGATATGTAACTGAAGATTTTTATATATTGTGATCTTTTGGAATAGTCTCAAAGAATAGACATAATAATAGAGAAACAAAAGTATTCAAGTATAAGCTTAGTAGAATAAATAAATAATTATATAAAAATAAAATAATGTTTACTTAATTGATAGTGGTGGAATGTAAAAAAATAGATACCTAAATTTAAAATGTATATAATAGGTTACCTCTGATTTTATGTGACAAATATATTCACATATATTTATATTTCCTGTCAGTGAATTACTATTTTATATTTCCTGTCAGTGAAGATTCTATTTCCAACAAGTAGCTGTAGATAGATATTTGTGATTCAAATGAGGCTTGTTTTTTTACGATTGTATAGTTCTTTTAGAATATCGCAAATAAGTAGAATAATGACTGATACAGAGTGATGGACAGTGATCCTATAAAATCTCATTTCTATTATAAAGCATCAACTTCGCATTGAAATATAAAGTACACAACAAAAAGGCACACAAATAAATATGTATACAGACTGTGGTTTTCTTTTAAAATTTTTTAATGCTATTTCATGTGTCAGATTACTATGACTATGTGTGTGTGTGTGTGTGTGTGTGTGTACACATAACATGTTTTTATAGTGCCTAGAGAAGGTTGAAAGTGTCAGATAACCTGGAATTGGGTTTATGGACAGTTTGTGAGCTACGATGTGGGTGCTGGGAATCAAGCCTTGGTCTTTGCAAAGACCTGCCAATACTCTTGAGCTCTGGGACTGTGGCTTCTTTTGAGCAAAGTGGAATGACTTCAAATAATTGTTCAGTGTCACTAAGTACTACCAATCTTCAATTGAAGCACTATCCTGACTAATATTGTTGCCCTAGTTTCATTTTGTTGCTGTGATATTAGCTCACAATTTGAATTTCAGCTTATATCTCATCATAGCAGAGAAGTCAAGCCTGTTGAGGTTTAAGAAGCTGGTCATATCAAATCCATTGGTAAGAACAGAGAGAAACAAATGCTTATTACATGAATGTTCATCTTATTGTTATTCAGTTTATCTTCTCCACTATTATAGAGTATAGGTCTCAAATCCTAGGAATGGTGCTGTTCTCAGTGAACTGGGTCTTCCCACATCAATTAATGTAATGAAGGCAATTTTCCATAGACACATGTACAGCCCAGCCTGATAAAAAATATCCACTTACAGAGACTCTTCTCTAGTGATTCTGGGCTGCCGATCAGCTATCCTAACTAGGATAAGTCTGTCATGTGTTCTTAATTTGAAATTCAAAAATTTATAAAGATGGACCATCTTATACACACACACACACACACACACACACACACACACACAATGTGCTTTCTCCCACTAAATATGTTAGAGATAATTTTATTTCATTTTTCTCTGCTGTATGAGGTGTCACCATTTATTTTTCTATTCTACTGAATCTATACATATCGCTTCATTGGTTCTATTATGAACAGTGATACTATGAATATTCTGGGTTTATTTTTGGTGTGTATATCCACTGAGAGGAATTTCTGGGTTTGGGATGTTAATGTGTTCAGTGATAAAACATCCCTCCAAATGCTTTCAAATGCATGACCATTTTCCTGGAAATAGTACATCAGTCTGTTTACCCCAGAAGAAAGGAACTATTGCAACCAAGACTAGCTTGGCAAAGCAATATTCTTATTGTGGCTACATGCTAGAGTATAGGACTGAGTGGACCACAGTTAGCTGCCTCTGAAAGCTTCAGTCTTTCAGCTCCCTACACAGCCTGCAGGCAACTCTGTTGAAAATTTCCTCCCCAACTAAAATTACTTTTTGGTTATATAATCTGAGGGTTCGTTCTTGTCAATTATTAAATATAATGTTTTCAAATTTACCAGTTCTTATATTTATGATTCATGCTATTGTGTTTACTGCAAGATTTATCTTAACTGCAAGATTTATCTTATTTTGATTATTAGTATGTGTGTTCTTATTTGTGTGGGTATGTGCATGTGAGTGCAGATACCTGTGGAAGCCAGAAAAATGTTTTGAATCCCCTTAGATGGAGTTACAGGTGTGTGTTGTAACCTACCCAACATAGATACTGGGAACCAAACTTAGGTCTTCTGCAAGAATAGTGCATACTGTTCACTGATGAACTCTAGGGATAGATTTTTAATATGGTTTGAGGCAAGAGGTAACTAATTAACTCAGTATCATTTATTAAAGAAAAGTCCTTCACATTTATCCTGCAATTCCCCTTTTATCATAAACCACTCACTACATGGGCAGATTCATTTATTAACTTCCTTCTCTGACTAGAATTTTGTGCACTTTTCCTTGCTAATGTATTTTTAGTTAGAGCTGTTTGTAATATCTTTACATCTCTTAGTTGCTGCTGTCCAAATATAATACTTTCTTTTCAGTGTTGGCTAGGATGTTGTTGGCATCTTCATTTACATTTTAAATGAATTTTGAAGTGTATTGTTTGAAATGGTGTCTCATTGTGTGACTCAATTTTGTCTAAAATTCCTGTGATGCTCCTGCATCAGTTATTAAACTCTGTGATTACAAGCAAGTCCTACTACAGACAGTTTTTTAATTGATGTTCTAAGTAAAGCAAAAACCTCTTGAGTCATTTATTGTGAGTATACTGGATACATTTATGTTGCAGAGTATGCTTTCTGTAATACTGAGTCTAGTACTCTCATTCATGAACATGGTTTTTCTTAATAGATTTGAATTTTTTTCTATTTTTTTTCTCTCTGTCTCTGACACTGCCATTCTCCATTTCTGTCAGTCCCTTAGTCTTTCAGTCTCTGCCTCTGTTTCTCTCTTTGTATGTGTGTGTGTGTTTCTGGGTCTGTGTACCTGTGTGTTATTGTACACACCTGAGTGCAGGTGCCCCCAGAGGCCACAGAAGTCAGATGCTACTGGAGGTGGAATATCTGGTAGCTATGAGTCATCCAACATAGAAGTTAAAACTACATTAGGGTCCCTTTGAAAAACTGCACTGGCAAACTATCTCTCATGTGCCATCCAGCACTAATGTCTTTAATATCTATTCTGTAAAATAAACTAAATGTAATTTTGTTAAGGATAATGACATTTTTAAAAAGAAAACTTGTAGTGAGCAGATAATTCTTTTGCAGGGGAGAAATTCCCAGTTTATCTATTAATTATTCTTCAAATGTAACAGACATTGTAACTGCCACTATGTATTTATTAAATATTTCTTATGAAAAATGTTAAACCAAAGGAGGGAGGAGAATGCAATAAAAACATTATTTATAATTCAATATAAATAATCATATTGTCTTATTTAATTTTATATACATTAATAATTTGAAAGCAAATTCTACATAACATTTCAACATATGAAATATAAATTTCTGTTTTATGTATCTTAAAATTGTGATTTAAATATAGGGGTGGATAGATGGCTCAGCAGTTAGGAGCACTGATTTCTCTTTCAGAGGACCTAGATCGTGTTCCCAGTATCCCAAAGGATGCTCAGATCCAATTTCAGGCATCCTAGTAGTCTTTTCTGAAACTGCCCCCTCAATATTTATACACTCAGACAAAGCCCACATGAACACAATGTTTTAAAATTTAAAATTTTAATATAAAGAGAAAGTGGGGAGAATTTGGGAGGAGTGGGGGGGAAACTGAGGTCTAGATATGTTTTAAGAAGGAAGAATCTATTTTCAATTAAAAATTAAATAGAAAAAGTAATTATTAAAGTAAAACATACTACACCTTAATCTTTTTCTGGTAACATTAATTAAATTTGTTTTTTAAAGAAATTCATACAAGTATATATTGCACTACTTTTAGTCACTATTTTAACACATACATAATTTTTAATTATTGAAACTATTGAACATAAATGAACTTTAAGTTTTAAATGGGTATGTGTTATAAATGGCTTCAGACTCGGTCTTTTGTACCTAGCCTCAAGGTTCAGAACCACAGTTGCACAGAAACACAGGGATGCTTACATTAATTTATTTGCTGATTGACCTAGGGTCCAGGCATATAACTTGCTAACTCCTTCATCTTAACTCAACCCATGATTCTGTTCAGCCATGGAGCTCGACATCTTTTCTCAGAGCACCATTTCAGATTTTTTCCTCTGCATCTGCTGCCATCACTTCATGTCTCTGTTACATTCCTGTGTAACAAGATATCTCCTGAGTTTTTTTAGTCTGGTATCCCCACCCACACTTCCTGTCTGCCTTTAGCCAATCAGCATTTTTTATTAAACAAGTAGGTGGGACAATTATTTACAATGGAACAGAATACAATTCCCCTACAGGTATATTTTACCATTGGATGTTTAATTAGAGCAAAAAAAAAAAGATCTTAGTTTATATACCTCTTAATTTTGTCCAAATCTTAAAAGGGTTTTTCTGGATTTTGTTTGTTTTTAGTCTTTATTAACTCTCACAAATTTATATTCTGTATTAATCTTACTATATCTCTACAATCACATTATGTAACTAAATGTGTGTTTTATCATTGAATTTACTATAAACTGGTAATTGTATCTATGGAACAAATCTGATTTAGACTGAAATTCTTTCTGTCTTTTTGTTTGTTTGTGGAATGAGGGATGTGGTCTTATTATTTTTCCCAGAATACTCTCAAACTCATAAGCTCATGTGATCAGGCTGCTTCATTCTAATGGTAACTTGTATTAGAGACATGAAACATTGCATCTGGTTGATTGGAATCTTTTATCATTTTTAATTTAAAAATTTATATGAATGTAGAAGAGAAAGGCCTTTTCTTATGACAGATGGGTTTGACTAATGGTTTTTTGTTCTAGTGCTAATTGTGCTGTTATTCAAACTCAGGCTACCCTAATCATATCAATTATAAAGAAAGTGTATTATAAATAGTTAATTTAAATAATTTCTTAAAAGTACTGGATTATAGCAATGACATATGCCTCTCATCTTATATTTTCACTTCTAAGTGTGGATAGCATTCTTTCTTTAGTATTTCATGGATACAGAAGCCAAGGATTTTAAATGGCTAGGTCTAAAAGAAGTACAAAAATAGGAATATATAAATTCAGGCTGGGCCATTTAAGGGTACACTTGCAACATCTTAGGTATAAATCTGCCATTAATTTTAAAGGTATAACTCTTATTCTAATTCTTTAAAGCAATACTATTAAAATATGAGTATTATAAAACCTTGGCAATAAATATAAAATTTTGCATATGAAAAAAATTATTTTACTAAGACTAAATTATTTACTAAAACTAAAAATATTTTACTTTATAAACTTCATCATAAAAACTTAAGAATAAATAATGACACTCAAAAAGTTAACCAGATACAAAATCTACACAATTCAATGATCTTCTATGCAATTTGAATAGGAATTTGAAATGGAAGCTCTAGAGCTCCTTATTAAATTTACACTTTCAGTATAGAATATATTTTATGCACTATCCGTGACTGAAACCAAAATATGAAAAATAATCAGCTTTATATACTATTTTATATCTAATTTTTGTAACTATTAATAAGTTTAATCAGCATTGAATTTTTTTATTTGGTTGGAATGATAAGAAACTGTATTGTACCTTTTATTTGTCATTGTTCATATATCAACTTGAAAACTATTGATTTCACTAATGGTA
Organism: Sigmodon hispidus; assembly: GCA_004025045.1. Taxonomy (NCBI): domain Eukaryota; kingdom Metazoa; phylum Chordata; class Mammalia; order Rodentia; family Cricetidae; genus Sigmodon; species Sigmodon hispidus. The sequence continues at coordinate 123,457 of PVIH01003021.1, read as the reverse complement.
TTTTGCATTTTTGATCATTTTATTATAGGAAGAGACAAGAGAGATTCTTGCATTGCCAATATGCTTGTCAGTTAATTCAGAATTGTTCAATGAAGTTGTCAGTTCAGTAACAGTACTTAATTTCTTGTTAAAGTTAAATTCTGCTAAAATTTGTGTTATTGATATGTTCTATCAGTAGAGGTATGGCATATCATAGATATCTAGTATAAGTGCAAACTTATATGCCATGGGGTAAATATTAGAGATAAGGAAATATGTTTATAATAGATTTTCATCTGTTCATTTTTCATTTTTTTCTGTAGATTCCAACTTTTCAAGCCTTTACCATCTTCTTATTCTGCATCTGATTTTGTTTAGTCTGTCAGTGCCGCTATGATTAGTTATCATTACTGTGTTTGTCATTTACAGGATGCTTATTTTTACTCAATAAGGATGATACAATTGCACTTTTTATATTTGCCCAAGACACTTCCCACAGCATCACATTAGTCCTATACCTCCCACTCCCTGGACTCCCCTTTGATCAAAAGTACCAGGTCATTTTTCATGAGCATTATCTGAGACCTAGATTGTGATAAGGTCTCAACACACAGAAGCACATTAGAATATGCCCTGTCTAATACTGTGGCTGTATTTTCCATGCTTCCTCATTAGCTGGATCATTGTTATTTGGTTTTCTATTTTAATTAACAGTTTGACATTAAAAATAACTGTTATTTGGAATATTATTCATTTTACAGGCTTTGATAAGTTTACAATTTTCACTTGCAACCTATGCAGAGAAATTCTTCAGTATGTTAGTGCCATACAGTTGTAACCCACAATGAATGATTTAATAATAAATCTATTATTGAAATGCATGATATATGCAACTTTCTTACCAATCCAAAATTGTCATGAATCTAAGATACTCTTATGAAACTTAAGGTTAAAATGGATCAAACATCCATCACTAACTTAATATGAGGTGCAATAATGAAAGAATTTTCTGTTTATAAATAAACAGATATTTGAACATAAAATTTTTAATATGATAGCATCATGGCCAAAGTACATGTGCTCTTTTTGGGCAGAATAATATAAAAGCAAACTGGCTGCCCTGACAGCAAACACAATCTTGTTGACAGATTTTGAAAGACAATATTTACAGACATTGGGTGTTTATTTTAAGCTGTCAAATTTTTCTTCTGATCTTGAATAAATTATTATACAGATTCCCAATATTTTTAAAAGACATAAAATTTTAAATGTCTTGCCTTTGAGTGGGATGAAGGATTCAGGAATTGAGTTGATAAGATCCATTGTGTTCTCTGGACTCCTAGGAACATACTCAAGCAAGTATCTGCTAACAGAATCTGGGGAAGCTATATAGAGCCTACCATCTTCAGTGTTCTTCCAAACTCTTCTGTCCAGAGGACTGCTCTTATTATATGTTGTACAAAAACTCTGCTCCACAGTTGAACAGCCCAGGCAACTGCAGGAGCATGAGGGATAATCAGAAGCCTAGGCTAATAACACATGAGTGACTTTGAGGTAGCCCTTCACTGGACAGTTAAGGCAACTACTGAACTCTGTTTTAAAAAAATCTCCCCAAATTACCTACACACATAAAGTTGCATAGTTTACTGATTATCAAGTTCTAAAGAATTATTTTACTCCAGGACACAGTTTTATAAAAGCAGACATCCTTTAATCTACCTTGTCTTGAAATCAAAACAACTTTGAGATACCACCTAACACCTGTTAGATTGGCGAAGATAAAAGGCACAGATGACAGCCTATGTTGGAGAGGATGCGGAGCAAGGGGAATACTCCTCCATTGTTGGTGGGAGTGTAAGCTTGTTCAGCCACTTTGGAATGCAATATGGCGGTTTCTCAGAAAATTGAAGAAAGCATTTTGGAAAGATATCATTCAAATGATGATCATATAATTTAAAAATATAAAACTGACTCCTACTGTGAGAAAGCTATGTAATATGTAAAAAATTCTATTAGAAATATGTTTACTACATAAAGATTGATTCAATGAGGTCTTAGAAAGTAAGTTAGTAGTAGTTCATTTTAGCCATTCACAGTTTCTGTCTCCATCAGAATACTTCTCATGGTTTTAAATACTTGCACGTGTTCACAGAGATGTATGGGTGGGAATGTATAATTATTTTAAATAAAGATGCGATTGAAATTGATATAAATGATTGATATTTATAAGTCTCTTACAACTCTAAGCTCAATGACAAATGTGATGCTATGAACCAGTGCCACATGGAATTTACACTTGGCTGTGAATTGTATGTTTATGTTTAGGGCTCTAGAACTTGCATTTGTTAGTTTGTAGAATTTAATATTAAATGGTTCTCAGTGGTAGTGCTGAACTGGTATCCTCATGACGATAAAAAGTTTATACAGAACTTACTGTACTATCAGTATGTAGAACTTTTGCTTTTTATGAACTTAAAATTTATGTCACAACATTCAAATATATATAACACCAATGACTGTGATTTCAAAGTAATAAAGTTCACATAGTTCCATCTGAATAACAATAGTACAAAAATCTGTTTGTTTTATTTCTTCTACTGGTTATTTATCCATTGAATTAAAACGGATGTTTTTGTTTGGGAAGGAAAATATGAGTAAGTAAAATTGCAAACATTCTCAAGCTTACACCTTGCTGTCCTTCATAGAAGTTAAATTTTCAATAGTGGGAGATGACTTAATGCATAATATGATGACAGGTAGTGGTCAGAAACTAAATCTCAGAACAAGAGACATTTAATTCAGTACTCAGATGAAACAAAAAGCGTGAGCAGAAGAGTAGCAGCGTGTCAAAGACCAGACATTCTGATTTATTTTAACAACCTAGAAAATACTCATTATTACTTGTATTTATTAATTCATAAAAATGTACCTGAGTTCCCTTTCAAAAGCTACATATTACATGTAATGAGAAATGCTAAGAAATTTAAATAAAAGAAAATGTACCTAATTTGGAATTATTAGAAATAATTAAATAGAAATAAAGTATACTTTATTTTCTCCAAACTTTGATCTTAATGAGAGGAAATTAGTTTAGGGATTGATAATTTTTAGCCAAAATGGAGCTTAGAATAAGCAGCATAGTATATGTACTTTCTAGATTTTTATGTATTGTTTATTAAGAGTGATACCATAGCAAATAAACATAAAAAACACTCCTTAACATATTGATAGGTACCTCAGGCAAAATAGCCTAGCTGGAATATTGACACTAAGAAATGTGGTAAATTAGTTAGGTCAAGAAGATAACTATGAAATCAATGTCTGACTGCAATCATAAACATGTGTGTAAAACTGCTTATGTCTGTACCAACTTAAGGAAATGCAGTTACCTGTCCATCTAGAATGCCAATATTGCATAGGATATTTGTTTATTTACCCAAAATATTTCTTTAATAGACAATATTTGATAGATATTTTTGTAATGACCACCTAATGTTAAATTAAGATAAATAGCCAAAGCATGTTAAATTAAAATAGATAGCCAAGGCAATAAGTTTTATTTGATGTATTTATTTATTTTGCATCTCAATCCCTCTTCTCTCTTCCCACCCCCTCCTTCATTACCCCCTTTTATCTCCAAACTACCACTTCTCAGTATTTGCTCAGAAAGGGGCAGCCATTCCCTGGGCATCAGCAAAGCATGGCCTATCAAGCTCCTGTAAAAACCAAGCACTTCCCTTGTATTCAGTCTGGGCAAGGCAATCCAGCATGATGAATAGCTTCCACCAGTCAGAATGGCTAAGATCTAAAACCCAAATGACAGCTTAGGCTAGAGAGGATGTGGAGAAAGGGGAACCCTCCTCCATTGCTGGTGGGACCAAACTCGCAGAGTCATTAGAAATCAAAATTTCTTTATTAATTACCAGAGACTTTCAATATTCTGTCATATAAAGTGAGGCAAAATTATCCAAAAAATAAATCTCATCATATTAATTTTATAGATTCTGCTTTTGGCATTTTAATACAATTTAAAGGGCATTAGTCATGGAAGCTAAACACAACATTTAATGGAAAAATTCTATACTTTACTAGTATTGAAAGTATAACAATTGTCTATCTACAGATAGGTTTAAAAATAAATAAGAGTATAAATGAATAAATTAAAGCATACTTTTTGATAAAGTCCATACCTGTGTTCATCACATTTCACCTGATTAAATTCCATAGAACAATATTGATCCTACTGACACAACCCTGCTTGCTGTTAGGGATCTAAGGACCCAAGAATCTCTTCCTGTCTCCTTGCATTTGTCTTCCATATAGACAGCAACCTTTGAAATCTGTGGGATATGGGAAAGTGCAGTGGGGGATGAAAATCTGTGAATTCCGTGGCCATTTCTCAGGTGGAAGATTGGGAGAGCTGCCATCTTAATGATGCTTCTCAGTGGGAGACACAGTTTGATGAAGCTGAATAGCCCGGAAGAATCGACTTAAGGATATAAAGAAAGAGTATCAGAGAGCCTTACTGCTTTCAGAGGCAATCGTGAAATACTGAGTGTCTCAGCTTTTTTATAATTGAACTTAGGTAATTTTCTATCTCCTTTTAAGAGAGTGTTCATCTGTTTCTTTTCGTTAAACCATCAACTGGTGTCTGTCATTTCTTAATGTTGGAGCTCTTTCCCTTAATTTCTTCATATTCTGAAACTGTAAATGACTATGTCTCTTAGTTATTCTCTTTTATTAGATAGAAAACTGATGCAGAGTTTTCCTTCTGCAATAGCCACATATTCATATACTTCTTGCCCTGAATTCTAAGGCTCTTTAAGCAGTTTCTAGTGATTTTCTCATCTTCAGCTGAAGGTTATGACTAAATATAATTTTGCTATGTGAGTGAGGCTTCCTTTAACCTGAGCATACTATGAGAGAAATCTGCTTCAAAAAATAAGCAAAAATATAAAATTTTAATTTCTCCTTCCTTTCCACTTATATATATATAACCTATATCTGTATTATTTATAACTGCATCTGTAGCAAACTTATCTCTATATTTTACATATATTAGGCAAAATTTATCTAATTACAAAAAGAATTAATCCTGCTGCTTGCTGTTGAGATTCCAAAGATTCATATATTCCTCCCTGTCTCATCACAGTTGTCTTCATATACACAGTAACTTTTAAAATTTAAAGCATATAGATATATATCTTAAAATAACCTGAGGGCTAGGATTCCCAGTGATATCTGAGCCACATTCAATATTAGAAGTTGCAAAGGTTTTCTATAATTACAATTGTTTTAATTTTGGAGACAAATGATATGATACCTGTTTAAGTAAAATGTTTAAGAAAAAATATTTGGTGAATGTGTGTGTGTATGTATGTACATATTAAATATATATTTTAAAACATATATAATATGTTTTGAAAAGACAGACTAAAAAAATTGAGCCAATAAGTAAGGATTATCTTAAAAAATATATCATTACTATATTTTTTACTCAATACATAAATGCCAACAACCTATATAATTTAGCAGGCTCTAGGTACACAGTGCTTTTGAACAAAGTAAAGTATTAATGGGCTATCTGGTTGGAATCCATTCAGAGTAGAACACAGTACCAAATGCTAGAGCAGGAAGACATGGAGGTCACATTCAGTAATCCTGCCTGAAACCAGCTGTCCTTGTTAGGCCCCTTCTCAAACTCAGCAGCCAATCACAATGCTTATCATACTTGTAACATTAAAGACTTTCAGAGAAGACATTCCCCTCAGCTGTCCTTAGGAGCCTATTTTAAGTGATTAAAATTCAATGCTGTCAAGAAGTTCTTACATTATGTCAACTTAAATTTGTCTTGCAAGTTAAGCCATTTCCTGCTGTAGCTCTGAGAGCAGCTGGTCACCATCTTTTTATGTTCCTCCTACTTAAGTTTGAAGATAACAAGAAAGTCTTCCAAAGCTCTTTTGTTTTTTTCTTTTCTTTTAGTCCAAGCCATCGCAGCTTATTCATATTTTTCTAGGCTCTTATTTTTCTAATGATACAATTTATTTTCAGGGCCACTAAGCTTTCTGCTATCCCTGGGAGATTAGTGGATGGCAGCTACTGGTCGTTTCCATTATAGACAGTAACTTGCCAAGATGATTTCAAATTATGGATGCCTATCTTTTAATACACTGAAATGACACAATGTTCCCTAAACAACACAAATATAATTGACATCTGTAATTAACATTAGGTCACACTTTTCTCTTCCACATTAAAAATGTCATCTTTGTAACATTATTTCACTAGTTATGTTTGTGCCATTATAGATATAACCCAGATATATTAGCAGTGAACCATGCAACAGGGAAAGCTTAAATCTTCAAATGCCCTTCACACGCCAACTATTTTTAAATCCTCTGAAACAGGGTGTGAATGACTGCCTATAATATTAAAGGGACATTTGTTGTTTTTTTTTTTTTTTCCCCAATTGGACATGGTAGATCTGTGTCCTTACCATACTATTCATGACACTAAAGGGTGACTAGTTGGGTCACTTACCTTCATATATTAAGACCTGGACCCAATTTTCATTTGATAGTCAGTAGTTATTAGTCTATGCAAAATTATAGAAATGATTGATTAATGTGCTAAGTACTCAAAAACTATAAGTCATTAAGCTTTACTTATTTATTCAATTACATATTTATTCTGTAATACATTTTGTTTTCAGAGTCTGTGGGCTACCATTTTCATTTGTTTTGAAAGCTTTCTTGAATGATAGCTTTTGAAATATTATTTCAATTTTAACTATGGGGTTTATATGTTATAAAAGATTCTAAGTCAGAAAGAAGTAAATATATTCATGATACTTTTGTGAATCTACTATTAAAGAAATAGTCAGCTGGTTCACATTTTATCTATTATCTTTCAAACTAGTGGTATACTAATATGTGGAAAAAAAACTCTAGCACTTTACCAAATGGTACAGGGACCATAATACATGTAAGTGTATTTATGCACAAGGCAATTCTGTAAAAACACCAGAATATAATTAAAATAATTATCTTAGTGTTGAAATCATGAGTTATTTTTATTTCCCCTTTCTGTGATTATGTTTTTAATTTTTCTATAAAAAATGAGTATTTATTATGTTAAAGAAAAGGAGATGATGCAAGGCATTCTAAAGATAAAATCAGCTACAAATACTATTAAACCTAAAATAATAATTTAAAATATGTTTTAAAATTTTTTGAATATACAAGCTAGTGACTATGCATAGTAATCAACCAGCATATTGCGTCATGTATCTTTCTCTTGTAAGTACTAAATCTAAGTATATTATATTTACACTATTCAAGTGTGTTACCTAGAGAAATTGAGTAAAGTTGTGAGCCATCCCTTGCTCTCAAACACAATAAATCCTCTTCTGTACTACTGTAGTTGTATATTGATAATGGAAGTTAAGAACTGACAGCTGGTGTGTGTATGGTAGAAGCAATGGGGGAGGTCTTAAGTCCCATGATAATATGCTAGGGCATTTGTTTCTACAAATAACCATGCAGTTATGTTAGGAATGTCATGTAACTATAAGACTGTCCATCCTGCACTCTAGTCTTTGTGGCTGGAAGCAACAGTTCAATGTTCTAAAATTTCACAGCTGGAAAAAAGAGTACTCTTTAAAGCCACTTAATTTGTGTTACTTCAAGCGTTTCCTTGGATAATGAACTATTAAGAAGCTACATTAAGCAAATTCATTGTCAGCATAAAGATTCCAGTCATTTGTAGTACCTACACCAGGTCTCTGAAATAAGGAATCTTATCAGTTCATTTTCAAAGTTTTTTTTTTTTTTAAGTTCAAACTTAGATTATGTTCAGTGATTTTGATCTTGCAAACAGAACTTTAGAAGGAGAACTGAAACAAGTTTTTCAACAGAAAAATACAAGACAAACACAAAACTCAAAATATATTTTATCCCTATTCCTTCATTTTTCTAGATAGAATATAATGTAGTAGCTAAGAATGTATTTTTGATAAACATCACTAGGATGTGTATTCTAGGTCAAACTTTGATGATATGTAAGAAAGTTATGTTATCATTTAACCCAGCTCATAGCTTATTCTTTATAAAGTACTTAATAAGCATACACCTATTATAAAACTGCCATAATTGGACAAGATAAATATATTTACACACAATATTAGCCCATTTACTGATGTGTGAAAAGCTTTGTATTAAAGTTAACCACAATCAAGTGGTCAACACATATTTATGAAACAGTCACTAAGTGTACATAAGTAAAAATATGTTAAATGCTATAAAAACAGCCTTGAGCACTCAAGTCACTATGTCTAGACTCACTGAACAATTCATTAAACAGTGAAAGAAAGAAGCAAGCAATTCTTTTTTTTCTTTTTTTATTATGAATAAAGTCTCATTTTTTTATCCATGTATTCCTTTGTTCAAGCTTCCTTCCCCCTTCCTGCCCCTCTCAGTCACTCTCTCTTTTCCCCAGCCTTTTATCTCCTCCCCAGCAAGGACAGGAAGTCTGAAGGTCCCAATGTCCCAAATGTGGCTTAGTTAAGCATCCATGCCAGGCAGATCCGCTTTCCTCACCCCAACATCAAAACTGGATCAGGTGTTCATCTGGAGGGAATGGGCTCCAAGGTGCCAGTCCAAGGTGTTTCAGATCCCAAGCTGTTCAGTGGTTGTGGTTGGAGCTTGGAAATGCTTTGCTTAGGCTTCATCCCAGAAATGCAGGGTTGGTTCAACATACAAAAAACCGTAAATGTCATCCTTCATAAAAACAAACTGAAGGGGGGGGGAAACATGATCACATCCTTAGACACTGAAAAAGCCTTTGAAAAAATCCAACACTCATTTATGATAAAAGTCCTGGAGATATCAGGAATACAGGGAAAATATCTAAATACAATAAAAGTAATTTACAAGAAGCTGACAGCCAACATCAAACTAAATGGAGAAATACTCAAAGCAATCCCACTAAAATCAGGAAGTAGACAAGCCTTTCCTCTCTCCCCTTTTCTATTCAATATAGTTCTCAAAGTTTTAGTTAAAGCAATAAGAGAATGAAAGGAGATTAAGCAGATAAAAATTGGAAAAGAAGAAGTGGAGCTACTTTTTTGCAGATGATATGATTGTATACATAAGTGATCTACAAAATGCTATCAGGGAAGCAAGCGATTCTAAGTTACTGGGACGAAGGTGATGATGAAAGTAATTTTATTGCTATGAAGATGCATACAAGGAGTGGCTACATCATGTCAGGGAAGATGTAAACTAATAATGATTATTATTTTCACATGAGTGAAGTGAACAGTCCAGTTGGGAATTGAAGTCTAGATTCAAGGCAAGCACATACTCAGCTACAGTTCAGTATATTTGTCAGTTTACAAGAGAAAGGAAATGGATACTTTTGTAACAACAGACAAACCTGATCTTTATTTTTACAAACACATGTAAGTGTAGCTCTCAGCAAAGAAGGTTTTTTGGAAGATGATGGAGACCAATACAAAAATCTAAAACTGGTGAAAATATAGAGGAAAACTGACTATGAGTTAGGTGATCATCCCCAGTCAATACATCCACAACATTCCCTTACATCTGAAGTAAGGAAAGATCATAAAGCACGAGAACTGAGCCATTTGTTGTGACAGAATCTTCTCTATGTATGAAAGGGATATATATCCATAGAATATTAGCAGGATGGTCATTTTTTATCCATGTATTCCCTTGTTCAAACTTCCTTCCCTTTCAAGCCCCTAGCAGTCACTCTCATCATAGAGACATATACAATCAAAACAACAATTGACATCTCAGTATGACTGAGGAAAATACTTATAAGACACTACTTCTAAGATGAAGAACAAAAAGCAACTAAGGGCTACTAAGAGGGAGAATCAGTCTTCTACATTTATGAACCTTATAGATACTGGATATACTCCAAAGGTATTAGCTCAACTATGTTCATAGCAGCATTATTTGTAATAGCAAGAACCTGGAAACAACCTAGATGCCCCTCAATTGAAGAATGAATTAACAAACTGTGGTACATCAACACAATGGAGTACTACTCAGCAGTAAGAAAAATGATATCCTAAAAATTGCAGGCAAATGGATGAATTTGGAGAATATCCTCCTGAGCAAAGTATCATAAGCCCAAAAATATAAGCAGAGGTTGTACTCACTCATTAGTGGACTCTAAACAAAAAAGCAAATATCAAAGCATGTCCAAGCTGCAAACCACAACCACTGAACAGCTTGGGATCTGAAACATCTTGGACTGGCATCTTGGATCCCACTCTCTGTAGAGGAACAAGTGACTCAGTCTTGATGTTGGGGTAAGAAAACTGGATCTGCCAGGGATGGATGCTGAACTAAGCCACCTTGGGACCTTGGGACCACCTGCCCTTGTTGGGAAGGAGATAGATGTGGAGAAGAGAGAGTGACTGGAGGGGGTGGGAGGGAGAAGGGACCTTGAACAAGGATATACACAGATAGAAAATGTGACTTTATTCATAATTTTAAAAAACACCTGTTCATGTGTTATCAGTAAAAAGAAAAGAAAGAAACTGATGCTAGAAGTGGTAGTAAAAATCTAGAGTAAGTAAAGAATTTAGGAGGTAAGTACTCCTCTAGTCTCAATCTGATCTGCTTTTAATAATTCTACAATGAGATGTATACAGCATATGATTACTAGAAAATAATTTTACATAAAGATTCTGTGATTTTTTTAAAAAATTGCAGTTTTCAAGAAGATACTGCATTTTGGGGGTTATATTAGACAGCTAATAATACTTGTTTTAATCTCTGCCATTCTTTGATATGTGTATCATTCTTACAAAATGGCATATATTATTTTATTATTTACTTCCCATCATTGTGCAAGTATTTTCTCAATTATATTAGTTGTATAAATACTTGATAAATGTATGACTACTTGGGAAGTTTCAAAGCTGCACTCTCAGTCAGGTCTAATCTTTGCATCCCTTATACTAACTACATTTGGTGGATAAAATCAATTGGATGTGTAAATTCCTTAAATAACAGCAAATGGAGCAAATTGAATTTCAAAGTAAAAAAAAAAAAGGGTGAACCTGAAAAGCATTGGTAAGAAGGTCATCAGCAGAATTAACAAAAAAAAGTCTGGCAAAGTTACAGTTAGGCAGCCAGTAATACTCTATTGATCAGACTTTTTTAATCAATGAAGCTGTGCCTAGATTATTGATGCAAAGGTATTAAGCAAAATTTTATTTCAGCTAACTTGTTGGCTCAGATGTCAACTGAAAGTCATTTCCCCAGTCAATCAAATATACAATAAATCTGAGCAGATTTAGGTCTTGAACATTTTTGTGTCTATTATACTTTCTGTTATCTTAGGATAAGCAACAATTAACACATGAACTAACACAATGTGAGAACACTAGAAGAGTTCTACAAAGAAAAATCAAAGAGAATATCCTAGATGGAAAAAATATGAAGGAGAATATTATTTATTTATTAAAAAAGCACAATTGAAATTAAACATTGCATTTCCTCCTTAATTTACCATTTTATTATTAATACCTAGTACTCAGCATTTGTAACCATCATTGCGGTACATCTAGAAGTTGAAGTTAAAGAAAAATTATTGTCAAGAATGCTAGACAGAATGTGTTGAGAAGATGTTTGTTTTGTTTTCTTTAAACTTTATTTTTGTGTAATTTCATACACAAATACAATATATTTAGAACCTATCTACCCTCTGCTCTCCTTTCCATCTCTTCCTAGCTATCTTGCCATATTCCACCTTCTAATGGCATATCCTGTTCGGATGTGAGAATGTCTTTCTGAATGCTGCGAATAAAGAAATTGTTTTGGCCTATGGTGAGCACCATAGCAATAGGCAAGAAATTGGAACATAGGTAGGAGGAGGGTTGAGTCAGACAGACATGATCCAGATGACCAAGAAGCATGTAAGGTAACACAGGTGAGCCATGGGCCACATGACAGGACAGATTAAGGAAAATGGGTTGAATAAGATGGAAGAGCTAGCTAGCAATGTGCCAGAGACATAGGACAAACAGCATGAAATTAATATAAGCACCTGTGTGCTTCTTTGGGACTTAGGGATTGCTGGTCATGATAAGCAGCAGCAGGTCTAAAGCATGGGACTAGGTGGCTAGAAACCTCGTTACGCTGTTCATTTTAAGTTTATTTTCTTGAAGTTTATGTTTATTTTCAGTGCTGGGGCAGATTTGTTAGAGTACTTACTGCTGTATTCTACAAAATGAATCCCACCTTCCCAGGTGTGCTCTTATGGATAGATATTTGCTTTTCACATTATTTCACGCATGTTTGAGTCAAATTTCAATATTCACAGACCTACCTGGTTTTTTTTTTTAATACCAATGCTTTTATAGCGCTGGTAACTACATTAATATTAAACTTTCTATGGTTCAGCTCTCAATTTGTGAAGAACTGAAGTTCTTTCAGTCTCATTTCCCACTGACTTTGTAGAATGGCTTGCTTTTCTCCATTTCGGTTTCATTTTATAGCAAACCATTTCCTTCATTTCTAAGTGAAAACAACTATGTATTATGGCCACTTATAATGCAAACACTAAGGCTTTTGTTTTGTTTTGTTTAAAAAAAAATAAACCCTCATCAACTCCCTTCCCCCTGACCCCCCCGGCAGGTGCTTTCTGTCCATGTTTTAACACAGCTACAGAGAAGCAAACTAGGGCAAAATCAAAAATTTAGATAAACTTCAGTCATACATACACTGAACTGGGATGCTGCTGCCCATCAACATAGGTTGACTTTTAACACATGGTGGGTTCTATCATGTTAATTTTGCCTGCTTCTCATTTTCTTTTCCAACCAAAGTCATATAAAGAATGTTGTTTAAAATCTATCTTGTCTCCCTCGGCTAGCATAACAGAATAGCACAAAGTGTGTGAACTTACTGGGTTCCTTTTGCTTGTCTTTATCTTGCTGTTTCCCTTGTTTGATAAACAATGCTCATCATCACAAGGTTTTAAGGCCCACCCTACTGACTCTGCTTTGACTTGGTTGCATTGTCAAAAATCTAGGATGTCAATATTAGGTTGGGCGAGTATGATTTAACCTACAAAAGAATATGGTTAACAACACCTTCAAGCTTAACAACTACAGAATTTTATTATTTCTTCATTGAGTCATTGGTAATTCAATTGAAAGTTGTTTGCAACCGTGATTTTGAAGGCTTTCTGTCATTTGTGTTGTTGTTGACATCCAACTTTAACCCAAGGGGTTATTTTCATTTTTGTATCTGTTGAGGTTTGCTTTGTGACTGAGTATATGGTCAATTTTAGAGAAGGCTCCATGAAGTACTGTGAAGATGATAGATGATATATTCATTTGTGCTTAGGTGAAAGGTTCTGTAGATATCTGTTAGGTCTATTTGAGTCATAACATCTAACAGTTCCCTTACTTTGTTGTTTAGTTTCTGTCTGGAAGACCTGTCTACTACTGACAGTGAAGTGTTTAAGTTTCCCACTATTAATGTATAGGGTTCAATGTAATATAGTGTAAAATTTAGTAATGTTTCTTTTACAAATGTTGGTGCCATTGTATTTAGGTAATAGATGTTCAGAATTGAGATGTCATCTTGATGGATTTTCCTTTGATGACTATAAAATGTCTTCCTCATTTTTTTTGATTAATTTCAAAGTCTATTTTGTTAAATATTAAGATAACTACAGGAGTTCCCTGGTAGAATTCACTTATGTATACAATCCTATCATTGTAAGGAAAGCTAAAGATCCAAGACATTCATGCTAAAGATTTCCCCTCTTTTAATGACATAAGAATGCTTTTGCTTAAGGTTCACTAATGAGTGAGTATATCAGCTGCTTAACCTTCTGTGTTTGTGAAACCTTGCTCAGGAGGATATTCTCCAAATTCATCCATTTGCCTGTGAATTTTAGGATATCATTATTTCTTACTGCTGCATAGAACTTCATTTTGTAGAAGTACCACTGCTTGTTAATACATTTCTCAGTTGTGGGGAAAATAGGTTGTTTCCAGGCTCTAGCTATTATGAATAATGCCGCTTTGAACATAGTTGAGCTAATGCATTTGGGGTGCAAATGTGTCTCTTTAGGGTATATGCCTGAAAGTGATATTGTTGGACCCTTGGGGAGATTGATTCCCAGTTTTCTGAGAAACTGCTATACTGCATTCCAGAGCTGCTGGACAACCCACCAACAATGTAGGAGTGTTCCCTTTGCTCTGCAACCTCTTCAGCATAGGCTGTCATCTGTGTCTTTTATCTTAGCCAATCTGACAGTTTTAAGATGGTATCTCAAGGTTGTATTGATTTGCATTTCTCTGATGGCTAAAGCTATTGAGTACTTTTTCAAGTGCCTTTCAAACATTTGTAAATCTTCTGCTGAGAATACCCTTTTTCGTTCTGAACCCCATTTTTTTTTTTTTTTTTTAAAAGATTTATTTATTTATTATGCATACAGTTTTACAGAAGAGGGCACCAGACCTCATCATAGATGGTTGTGAGCCACCATGTGGTTTTGCTGGGAATTGAACTCAGGTCCTCTGGAAGAACAGTCAGTGCTCTTAACCTCTGAGCCATCTCTCCAGCCCCCTGAACCCCATTTTTAATTGGGTTATAGAGTTTGGGGATCTAGTTTCTTGTGTTCTCTATATATTTTAGAGATCACTTATATCACTTGTAGGGTTGGTAAAAATATTTTTCTATTGTATAGGTTTTCCTTTTGTCTTAATGACTGTGTTCTTGACCTTACAGAAGCTTCTCAGTTTCAGAAGGTCCCACTTATTGTTGTTCTTAGTGTCTGTGCCACTGGTGTTATATTTAGGAAGTGGTCATCTGTGCCAGTGTATTGGAGGGTATTTCGCAATTTCTTTTCTATCAAGTTCAGCATAGATGGTTTTATGCTGATATCTTTGATCCACTTGGATTTGAGTTTTTTGCAGGGTGATAGGCTTGGATCTATTTGCAGTTTCCTACACGCTACCATCCAGTTATGCAGAAACCATTTGTTGAAGCTATTATCTTTTGTCAAAGATCAGGTGTTCATAGGTGTGTGGGTTAATATCAGGGTCTTCAATTCAATTCCATTGATCCACAAGTCTGTTTTTATGCCAGTATCAGGCTGCTTTTATTACTGTAGCTCTATAGTATAGCTTGAAGTAGGGGATGATAGTGCCTTCTGAGGTTCCTTTGTTGAGCAAAATTGATTTGGCAATCCTGGCTTTCCTGTCATTCCAAATGAAATTGAGTATTGTCCTTTGAAGTACTGTAAAAAATTGTGTTGAGATTTTGATGAGAATTGCATTGAATCTGTAGATTGCATTTGGTAGAATTGCCATTTTTACTATGTTGATCCTACCTATCCAGGAACATGGGAAATCTTTCCATTTTCTGATATCCTCTTCAATCTCTTTCTTCAGTGACTTAAAATTTTTGTCAAACAGATCTGTTACTTCTTTCGTTATAGTTACCCCAATGTATTTAATGCTATTTGCAGATATTGTAAAGGGTGATGTTTTTCTTATTTCTTTTTCAGCCTGTTTATCCTTAGTGTATAGGAGTGATACTATACTGATTTTTTAAAATTAATCTTGTATCCTGCTACTTTGCTGAAGGTGTTTATCAGCTGTAGAAGTTCCCTGGTAGAATTCACTTATGTATACAATCATATCATCTGCAAATAGGGATAGTTTCACTTCTTCTTTTCCAATTTGTATCTCCTTAATCTTTTTGCTCTCTTATTGCTTTGGCTAAATCTTAGAGAACTATATTGAATAGATAAGGGGAGAAGGGACAGCTTTGTCTAGTTCCTGATTTTAGTGGGATTGCTTTGAGTTTTCTCCAGTTAGTTGATGTTTGCCATCTGTTTCTTGTATGTTGCTTTTATTATATTTAGGTTTTTTCACTGTTTTCCTGTTCTCTCCAAGGTTTTCATCATAAAGTGGTGTTGGAGTTTGTCAAAGGCTTTTTCAGCATCTAAGGAGGTGATCATGTGGTTTTTTTTCTTCAGTTTGTTTATATGATAGATGACATTCATAGTATTTCTTATGTTGAACCATCCCTGCATTTCTGGGATGAAGCCTACTTGATTGTGGTGGATGACTTTTTATTGTAATTGGTCTGCCAGAATTTTGTTGAATATTTTTGCATCAATTTTCATGAGGGATGTTGGTTTTTAATTCTCTTTCTTAGTTGCATGTTTCAGTGGCTTGGGTATCTGGGTAATTGTGGCCTAATAAAAGGAGTTTGGCAATGTTCTCCATTTCTACTGTATGGAGCAGTTTGTTGAGTATTGATATTAGTTCTTCTTTGAATGTCTGGCTAATTCTGCAGTGAAACCATCTGGTCCTGGGCTTTTTTTATTTGGCAGACTTTTAATGACAGCTTCAATTTCCCTTAGTGTTACAGTTCTATTTAGGTCAGGGCTGGTGAGAAGGCTCAGAGCTTAAGACCACTGACTGTTCTACCAGAGGTCCTGAGTTCAATTCCCAGCAACAGCAGAGTGGTTCACAACTATAATGACATCTGGTATTCTCTTCTGTGTACTGTATACATAATAAATAAATAAGTCTTTTAAAAAAGCAGAAAAATAATTATCTATCTAAAAATTAATAAGTAAGATAAATACTACTTTAAAATTGTAATTTGTGCTAGAGAGATAACTCAAAACAAAAATATTTTCTTGATTCTTTTAAATAAGTTTTCTATTTTTTCTTTAAAGTCTCTATCTTCATAAAGTTATTTTTAAGGATTTTTTTTGTGCTTCAGCTATAAAATGTTCAAATATTGATGTCATGGGATCACTGGGTTCTAGTTGTGTCAGATTGCCCCTTATATTATTGAATTTCTTCTTACCCAGGTATTTAGGCATCTGGACTTAGGATGATTATAGGTCTAGGTGTAGAGTCTAGCATTTTTTTTCTTTTTTAAATGGGTGTTTTGTTTCTTTGTTTTCTGTTTCCTCTTTTGTCTACTGGCCTAAGTAACCAAAGTTTCTAGTGACTGGCAAGTCTTCAGTTCCAGTTGTGTATCTCTATTGAGGTTTGTGTAATCTTGCGTGCTTAGATCCAACTTGGCTTCCTATAAAGCAGAAGTCTTCTCAAGTTGTAGACCAGAATATGGAGCCCAGTGGAGGGTTGTTGTTTTACTTGCTGGTGTGAGCTATATAGTGCCTTCGCAGTCTGATGGGATTGTGAGGAAAGGTTGACTAAAGAGAGGATATTGAGATCAGTGAGATTGGACAGTGGAGTGGGTGGGAATGGAGTGGGAAAACAGAATCCAGTGGGTGGTAGCAGTCTAGCTGGCAGGCCAGTCATTCACCTCCAGAATTTTATTAAGAAATGTAGACATTATAGTCTGGATTTGTGGGCCAGCTGTTGCTTAGGGCCTAACTGATGTGGGAAGCCTGTGTTGCCACCTCAGGCCAGGATAATATCCATGTCTGTGCTATCATCAAGGGCCATGTCTATGTCTGGAGACCTACTGCTTCCAGGTGCCATATTTATGGTCTGTGTTGTCATCAGAAACAATGTCAAAGGCCATGATATATAATCCTGTTGGCTGTAAAGAGCAGGGAGCTATTTTGGCAGTGATCCTGATTACTACTGATGCACAGTTGACAAAGCAGGACATGGACAGCTTCTGTAGCACTCCCTAGTTCTATACTCCAACCCCCAAAATAATAGCCTAAGCAGGAAGCCACTGAAGACGTGATGATTTGAATAGTTATGGCTCCCATAGACTCATATGTTTGATTGCTCAGTCCATAAGAAGTGGCACTATTAGAATGTGTGACCTCATTGGAGGAAAGTGTCACTGGAGCAGCAGGCTTTAGGGTCTCCTATGCTCAAGCTATCCCCAAAGTGGCTAACAATTCACTTCCTATTGCCTCAGGATAAAGACGCAGAACTCTCAGTTCTTTCTCTAGCACCAAGTCTGCTTGCATCCACCATGCATCTTGCCATGATGATAAACTATAAGGCAGCCCCAATGAAATGTATTTCTTTGTAAGTGTTGCTGTTGTTATGGTGCATCTTTACAGTAAAAGAAACCCTAAGACAGAAGAGAACTTTTAAAACATGTGATAAGGATGCTGAAGTGTAGCTCTCCAAAATTGATGGCTTCTGGTAGGAGTGTGGATAAAGAAATACTCAATTCTATTTAAGGGATGGACCACTGAGAATCTGACCATGGTCTAGTGAATAGACAGATAATACAAATTAGACTTTTTATTTTTTTGCCAGGGGGAGGAAGAAGGTCATTGGGCTGAAGTAGGCAAACACAGGAAGACTGAGAAATGATCGGGGTTTGTGATAAGAAGTTCCCAAAGAATTGGTAACAATCTTATATTGAAAAATAAAATGTATTTTTATGGAAAAATACGCATATAGTTTTGACTAACACCAGTACTAAGTTCCCACTATTTAATATTTTGATATGTATTTAGATTAATCTTTGATAAACACATTAAAAGATGTTAAGCCATTTTGCTTCTCTACCATCTCTGCTCTATATGTTTCTTCTAGATAATCTTTTCAAGTGATTTTAATTTTAAAGAATTATGTTTAATTTCAAGTTAATAGCTTATTTCAAGTCCTTATTATAACTTAATTCAAATTTAAGTATTGACCTGCCAAACAAATAATTATTAATATTTTTTACATATATCTAAGTATAAATGGCTATAGTCTTTTTAATTTATTCCAACACATATTTAATCATCTGTGATAGAATTTTTCTCCTTGATTAATATTGTGATACATTTACTTGATTTAGAAATAGACTTCTTCTTTATCAAGTATAGAATAGTAAACTCAGAAAATGTTTGTAGTAATTAAAATATAAATAGATAACAAAAATGATAACTTATAATTTATTTCTCTGAAACTAGATTGTGAGGTAAATATTTTTAAAATATATAACCTCCAATTTAAAAAAAACTAAGATTAATAAAAAGTTGTATAGAAGACAACATGCTAAATTTTTTTATATTCGTCTCTTGTTGCAAATTATCATAACGTATATAATATTTAAACTTAAACTATTAATGAAAAAATACAGCATTTGGCTGCTCTATTTTTAAACTCAGATTTTTAAATTTTATTTACCATTCACAAACAAAATATGTTAGAAGTTTTTGGTTTGTCCTTTTATTATACATAATATAAAAAATTAGAAGTCACCTTCACTGTTAAGATGTGGCAAGAAAACTCAGTTTTATCTGTTTGTAATTAACCATAAAGCTTCCATATGTGGTATGTATTTGGATGTAGTTTATCCACTGTAACCTGACAAGGGGTATAATTACACCCTTCCTGAATCAAAAAAGTCAAATAATGTCAAAAACAATCATTTTACTAGTAGATGCTTGAGGAACCAAAAGTTGAAAAATGCAGGAAGTAGGATGTTAGCATGAATCGAGCTGAAAGCATCATACTTTTTAAAGTAGAAGGCTTAAAAGTTCTATGGTTAAATAACACTATAGGAAATCATGGAGATACTCTTGTCTTTAAAATACACATCTGATGCCTTTTGCATGTTGTCCAAGTTTTCTGAAAACTTTGGCTGGTGTAGATACTAAATCTTTTGACAGTCTTGGAATATATTTACTTTCAAATTCTTTATGCCCTTCATACCAGCAAACAAATGGACTTGACTTTAGTAACGGTGCCCTATGCTCATGATTTCTGTGAATGATCTTATTAGATGTACAATACAAATAGCACATTTTTAAAATAAATAATCTAAGACAGACCAAAGTCAGACAATTTACTATTTCCTCTGCACCAGTTTTTAATAGAACAAAAAAGGAGACATTTCTCAGAACAGAACTCATCTTTTATATATCTCTGTACTTTAGAAAACAAATCATTCTAAAAAGAAAGTTAGGATGGTGGAAATGGAAGTAGAGTATAACAATAGGGGAGAATCCGTTTAAGACATGTTTGAGTTGCATACAACTGCTAGCAGAGACACAACATTGATATGGCTAACAAGGGACAATAAGGTCAAAGTCAGTAGGCAGTCATGGAATCAAGGTGTGAGGTTATTATGGGTCACAGAATTCATTCAGTATTTGCATTTTTTTAACAATATCAGTACCATAATGTTTCTTCCCTAGGCTTACTGGGAAATATTAAATTATTAATATTTTATTTAAATATTTAAATTTAAAATATTTAAAATTATTTTAATATGAAATACTTATGCCTTTTCATGAAAGAATAACCATGTTTCAACAAAGTGTCTTCTGGTATGTAATCATGTCACCAACTATGCCTGATACTACAGCAGTAACACATCACAGGAATTCTACAAGTGTAATTAGTAACCATTGTGGAGTTCTAAACTGTAAAACCTCTGAAGAGAATTTCCTTACATATTATATATCAAAAATCACATTTTTACATATTACCTTTTATTTAATACAATGGAATAGATTAATCATACATTTGTCTGTATGTTTAAATATTTAATTGCATGTAGTATAATGAATTAGTTTTTTTGCAAACAAAGAACATCAGTATGTATGATATAAACTATTTATCTGTATACATCAATGCCAAAATATTTAAATTAATTCTTCCTCAAAGCGAGGATGACTACTTTTCATATTTGCACACAATATATTTTGATAAAATTCAACAATGAATTTTAATATAATACAATGTAGTAAAATATAAAAATGATAAAAGATTGTTACTATATCTCTCTTTTATCACTCACAGTGCATTATCTCTCTTTCCCTCTCCCATTCTCCTGCTGCCTCTCCCTTACCCTGTCTTTCTAGAGTTCCTACTGACAGGTACAGAAGTAGAGAGTTCAGTTTTGGACACTTGTCAGAAATCTTCACAGTAACTCTTAAGAGGTTAAACTAAGGATGATTTCTGACTGAGTGCATTCTGAATTAGTTGTTCAGAGACCAACCTAGACTGTAAGTTGATTCCCCAGCTTTAGAGGTCTTGCCCCATTATTTGAAATTCTTGACTCAAGCAGTGTATAATTACAGGCCTAATCAAGTTTCAATAGTCAGCCTTAATAATAATCAGAAACTTGAATTTCATTGTCAACAATTTTAGTTTCATAAGTGGAGTACCACGAATGATGTGTCAGAATGAACATATAGCAGTTAATGTTCACTACATCCAATATGGTACTTCTCTAGCATTCCAGTCATTGTAGCAGCAAGGACAGCATTTGTTTTATTTATACTCAGTACCCCAAACTGTATAAAATATCACTCTTTTTTTCTATTAATTCATTGTATACCAACCCTGGAACAGTGAATACTTAAAATAATACTATGTAGTAATAAGCTGTCTCAATAACACTTAGAGATATTTCAGGGTAGTAGACAGGGTAACCAACTGTCCTGGAATCTCTCCATATGTTTTCCAGAGAGGGTCTCTCACTGTTCTTCAATGTCCCCATGTTTTCTGCAGACAGAGTCTCAAATGTACTGGAATGTCTGTCTATATGCTGTGAATATCATTCTTTAAATAATGGAACTGTTTTGGCCCATGGCAAGCACTGTAGCAATAGATGGGGGAGGGGAATTGGAGCATAGGCACAAGAAGGAGGGTAAAGTCGGAGAGATGATGCAGCTGCTGAAGAATCAACATGTAACGACACAAGTGAGCCACAGGCCATGTGGCAGAATACATTAATGGTAATGGATTGAATTAAGATGAAAGAGTTATCTAGCAATGTGCCAGAGACATAGGCCAAACAAGATGAAATTAATATAAGTGTTTGAGTCATTTTGCGGGGCCTAAGCAGCAGCAGGCAACCAGGTTTGTAGGTTTGGACTAGCAGCTGGTCAGGGTCAGAAATCATGTACTACACCAGTATCTTTGAGAGAGTTTGTCCCACTGACCTGGAATGACACCATGTTTTTTTTATAAGAGAGTTTTCTACTGTCATGCAATGTGGCCATGTTTTTACTGAGGCATGCAATCTCACTGTGCTATGATCTCTAAATATTGTATTTCCATGTTTTGTTAAGAAAGTTTTCTCACTGTTCTAAAATTTTGTCATTGTTTTTGGAGACAGTGTCTCCCATTGTCTTGCAATATCCCAAAGTATTTTAGAGACAGGGTCTTCTTTTGTTCTTTAATGTCCTCATGTTTTTTGAGACAGATTCTCCCACTGTCCTACAATGTCTCCATGTGTTTTTAAGACAGTCTCTAACTGTTCTACAATGTCCCCATGGTTTTTGTTTTGTGTTTTGTTTTAAGACAGTTTTTTACTGTCCTGGTCATTTTATAATCCACAGTTGTTACTACTCACACTTGTAGAATGACTATGATAAGTTACTGCTATAAATTAGTATCAGGCATAGCTGGTGACACTATACAATCTAGAAGACATCTTGAAGCTTGCTAATGCATTCATGCAAAGGTATAAATCTTTCATATTAAAATACTTTTTAACCAGCAAGCCTAGGCAAGAAACATTATGGTACTGATATTGTTAAACAAAAACAAGTATTGTTGAATAAATTCTGTGATCCATGCTTACTTCAAGTCTTGCTTCCATGACTGCCTATTGTCTTTGCCCTCATTGTTCCTCATTAGCCATATTAATACAGTGTCTCTGCTAGTAGCCGTATTCTTTCAGCTGTACTCTTTCAGTGATTTTTTTGGACGTGCATGGTGACTACAAAATACACATCTTTATTTTGTAGACATCTTAACACACTCAACATTAAAGAAATCACTTGTATAACCATTCTGTCACATACTTTGATATGTGCATATTAAATCACAAACAGCTAAAGTAATTTCTTTACCAATTTCCAAGGAAATTCACAAACTTCAGATAGGAAACATTAAATACCCAGCATTACCATCACCCACTAAATGTTCAGCAGAAAAAGAGTTGTGTGCTATAAGAATCTTTCTTATACTCTAAATGTGTGTTGTTCTCATTTTTAATAATAAAGCTGACTGGCTGGTAACCAGGCCGGAAGTATGAGTGGAACAACTAAGCTAAGGAAGGAAAAAGCAGTGGAGTCATGCAGACACCAAAGGAACAAAATGCCAGAGTACCTGAAAACCATGGGCCATGTGGTGATACACAGATTAATAGAAACGGATTAATTTAAAGGCAAAAACTAGTTAGTAATAATCCTGAGCTACTGAGCTACTAACTGAGTACTTTTCACTAACATACGCCTTTGAGTAATTATTTGAAAATTGCTGTGGAATAGTGTCAGACAGGAAAAACTCCATTAACATTTGAGCCTCCCCTTCTGTTTGATATTTCTGGCTTCAGAGGGAAACTGTACAAAGTGTTGTTTCAAACTGTATGGCTATCAGAACTGCTGTCCACTTAACTCTATCATGTTGAATGTCTCAATGGTAAAATTGAATCAAGTTTCAAATTTTATGCTTACATTAAACAGTATTCCCAAATTTAAAGACCACCCAAGTATGTAGCTATGATTATTTCTCAAAGGGAAATAAACGGCACTCAAAAAAGAAGCAAAAGACATAGGGTACTTGGTAGAGTTTTCATTCAGAATCTGGTTGATTACACTAGTATTTTTAAATTCCCTGAATGATATAAGAGAGACACCTCTTACTGAATTTTCATAAAAAGCAGTTATAAAGGAAATGAGAAAATTAATTTAAAGAGACTTTGAAAATAAAATAATCACTTAGCAACACAAATCCAGAAAAGAAAAAGTCCAACTAAATATTAGATTCAGGCAATCATTAGTATGATAGAAAATGTGACTCACCAGAACAGTGTATAGAATTATACTGTGTTCTTACACCAATTTAAATAGTATTCTTAACATTGTTTTCACTTTGAAATATGTACATTTTAAATAGAAGATGATATCCAATGCCAATGACAACAGTTGCCCAGTGTATGAAAAGAACATCCTTTGTGTTTCCCAAAGTAGAGAAAGTTGGCCATCTCAACTGATCACCTATTTTTTATTCATTTGTTTGTTTATAATTTTTGGAGACATAGTTTGTTTTATTGCCAAGGCAACAAAAATGTTTCTTAAAACATTCTCCTACTTCTGACTCCTGAGTAATTGTAGTTACAAGAATATGCCACCAAATCAGGCTGATTGTACCAGTATTGAGGATGGCCTGCATTTTAACAGAGTCATCAATGAATTTATTCTCTCTCCTTCTCCTTTTATCATGCACATTACTGTATTTCATGAGCTCCATTATAAATCCTTAAAGGGTAGAAACTATAAAGGGTAAATAGGCTGAATTTTAAATATATTTTTCTCCAATTCTGTTGACTAAGTTCTTGATTTACATATGCTTTTCCTCATTATAATATTTTCAACACAGAAATAACAGATCCATAGTACTGAATCAGGAGCAGAGAGGGAACCTTCAAAACTTACTTTTCATTGTGTGATTTTCTCAGCCATTTGAGTGAATGCCAGTTCTGTGCTTTGCCTTCACTTTTGCCATCCTAAAACTGTACAGTCTAGTAAGACTCATTTTAATATTCCAAACTCTCCACCTTATCTTGAGGTATTTATTTATGGTTTTTAAAGATAAAATGAAAAAAATTAAATATAAAATGAAAAAGGAAAAACCAGCTATGACAAAAAATACAACAAAATTTTGTTAAAAATTCCATTATCAGTAATAATTATTAGTGTAGCTTTGTTCTTCAAAACAGCATATTATATTAAAAAGTCTCCTTATACATCATTATAGCTTCATTTCCACATATTTATGTAAAATATATAATATAAAAAGGACCATAAATTTGAAAGAAAGGAAGAGGGTTTGAAGGGAATAAGGAAAAGGGGAAAATAATGTAAATATATCATAATCTTCTCAAATAAAAGAAATGATTAAAGAAGTATGTAGAAAATTTTGCTCTTAGTTATACAATATTCCCAGATAGTTATGACCTCAGTATCTGAATGTTATAATGTAAATTAAGATAGTGTGTATTTTCTAAATTTATAAGAAAAATTTAGTCTGCCTATTGTGAACATTAGTTGAACATGTGCTTACTTAAATTAAAATAGAAAATCTTAGTTATTTTTAGGAAATGTTCAGTGATGAGAGAGCCTTTGAATTGAGAACTAGGTCAAGGATCATAATACATTTTGATAATTTACTTTTATTTGTATAAATAAAGTCTCACTTTTTACCCATATATCCCCATGTTTAAACTCCCTTGCCCCTCCTGGACCCACCTGGTCAGTCTCTCTTCTCCCCATTCTCCCCATGCCCTCTCCAGAAAGGACAAGAGGTCACAAGCTGGATTAGTTTAGCATCCACTCCAGGCAAGTTCCATTTCCTCATCCTAAAATCAAGACTGGGTCAGGTGTCCTCTGGAGAAAATGCGCTCCAAAGTGCTAGTGCCAATGCATTGGAGGGTATTTCCCACTTTCTTTTCTGTCAAGTTCAGTGTGGCTGGGGTTATGTTGAGTTCTTTGATCCACTTGGATTTAAGTTTTGTGCAGGGTAACAGGTTTGGATCTATTTGAATCTTTCTTTTTCTTTTTCTTTTTTTTTTTTCATGATGAAGATAAGACAACTTTAATAGGACATGAAAAGGAAATTGTATGGTATTTGTGTGTGGATTTCTTTACATAATTCAGCCATGAAGATGAATTAACGTCAAGAAAAAACAAGTCACCATCTTATGTAGAGCCAGATGGGGGACTTAGGATGGACACTTGGAATCTATCCTGGGCCTATTAAATTTTCACCAAACCACAACTGGACAAAAAATTAAAGAATTCATGGAAAATGGAAGATCATTAATAATGTCAAATTATTCATAAATTTCTATATTTTACTCATGGCATCAAAATGAAACTCTGTTAGCAAGAAGCCAATAGGCTTCTCTACAGACATACAGTTCTCTTTCTTACTGTCATCTATGTCCTTTAGCTCACAGGAATTGAAGATGAGCAGAACCAAACCTTCTGTATCCTTCAGGTAAATAATTTACTTGTTCTATTGAAATAAACTACAGCGAAGAATATCAATTATTTAAGATTGATTATGTACAAGTCAGCGTTTTATATCTTGGAGCATTGAATTCTTGGGCCCCAGGGCCTTGTGGTTTCAAAGGTGTAGTGCCCTCTGTTATTAGGAAGATGTCTTTACACTAGAGGATGGAGTCTCAAAGATCATTTGGCTACAATCACAACATGGCCATTAGTTTAAACACAAATCAAACATTTTTTCTGTTGACTGCTATGAGTTTAATTACTTCTGTTTAGAATATGAGGAATTTGGATTTTTTACCTTTTTACTTTCTTATTTATTATATATAAAGTCTCGTTTTTTACCCATGTATCCCCCTTATTCAAACTCCCTTTCCCCTCCCACCCCTACAAGTCACTCTCTCTTCTCTCCTCTGCTAACACCATTTGTTGAAGAGACTATCTTTTATCCATTGAATGTTTTGAGCTTCTTTGTCAAAGAATAGGTGCCATAGGAGTCAAGGTTAATGTCGGTGACTTAAATTCGATTCTAGTGATCCACAAGTCTGCTTTTATGCCAATACTAGGCTGTCTTTATTACTATAGTTCTATAATATAACTTGAAGTAGAGAATGATGTTGACTCCTGAGGTTCTTTTGTTGAGTAAAATTGTGTTGGCAATCCTGTCTTTTCTGTTATTCCAAATAAAATTGATTATTGTTCTTTTAAGTTCTGTAAAAAATTGTATTGGGATTTTGATGGGGATTGCATTGAATCTGCAGATTGATTTTGATAAGATTGGAATTTTTACTATGTTGATTCTACCTATCCAGGAACATGGGAGATCTTTTCATTTTCTGATATCCTCTTTAATTTCTTTCTTTCTTCAGTGATTTAAAGTTTTTGAGAAATATATTTGATACTTCTTTGGCTATAGTTACATAAAAGTATTTAATGCTATTTGCAGCTACTATAAAGGGTGAAGTTTCTATTATTTCTTTTTCAGACCTTTTATCTTTAGTATATAGGAAGGCTACAGATTTCTTTGAGTTAATCTTATAGCCTGCTACATTGCTGAAGGTGTTTATCAGCTGTAGAAATTCTTCTTCGGTAGAATTTTGTGGGTAATTTATGTATACAATAATATCATTTACAAATATAGTTTTACTTCTTCTTTTCCTATTTGTATCTCCTTAATCTCCTTTTTTTTTTCTCTTATTGCTTTAGCTAAAACTTTGAGAACTCTATTGAACAGATACAGAGAGAAAGGAAACAGATACAGCCTTGTCTAGTTCCTTATTTTAGTGGGATTGCTTTGAGTTTTTCTCCATTTAGTTTGATGTTGGTCGTTGGCTTGTTATAAATAATCTTTATTATACTTAGGTATTTTCCCTGTATTCCTGATCTCTCCAGGACTTTTATCATAAAAGAATGTTGGATTTTGTCAAAGGCTTTCTCAGTGTCTATGAATATGTCATGCAGTTTTTTTTCTAGGATGGATGACATTTACAGTTTTCTTATGATGACCCATCCCTGCATTTCTAGGATGAAGTCTACTTGATTGTGTTGAATGACTTTTATTTTTTTTCCTTCTTCTTTATTTATTTTGTATTTATCAAGAAAAACTGCAAAATGAATTTAAAATGCTGATAAGTTAACAATAACTATAAAGAAGATAAAAATCATAAGCATGACTTATTAAGGATGATAATGCAAATAAGATTGCTACACATATATTTACATTGTGTTCAGCTTTCCCTCTGTATTTTTTTTCCATCCCTATACATCCTTATTCAATGTCCCGTCCTCCTCCCCCTACATCAGCTCATTTTTTCTTCTCCACAACTCCCCATCCCCTCCCTGGGCAGGCAGCAGACAGTCTTATGGTCCCACTGACACAATAATGCTTAGTTCAGTTGCCACTCCTGGCAAATCCAGTTTTGGCTCCCCTCCCTCAAGAGTGAGTCAGGTGTTCCTACAGTTGGAGTGGGATCCAAAGGGTCAGTACAGGGTGTTTCTGATGCCAAGCTGTTCAGTGGTTGTGGTTTGCAGCTTGAGCATGCTTGACTTTTCTTCTTGTTTGGTTGGTTAGAGACCACTAATGAGTGAGTACATCCCCTGCTTATCTTTTTGAGTTTGTGATACCTTGCTCAGGAGAATATTTTCCAAATCCATCCATTTGCCTGCGAATTTTAGGATATAATTTTTTCTTACTGCTGAGTAGTATTCCATTGTGTAGATGTATCACAGTTTGTTAATCCATTCTTCAGTTGAGGGACATCTAGGTTGTTTCCAGGTTCTTGCTATTACAAATAATGCTGCTATGAACATAGTTGAGCTAATACCTTTGGAGTGTGAATGTGCCCCTTTAGGGTATACACCCCGAAGTGGTATTGCTGGGTCCTTGGGGAGACTGATTCTCAGTTTTCTGAGAAACCACCATATTGCATTCCAAAGTGGCTGAACAAGCTTTCACTCCCACCAACAATGGAGGAGTGTTCCCCTTGCTCCACATCCTCTCCAAAATAGGCTGTCATCTGTGCCTTTTATCTTAGGCAATCTAACAGGTGTTAGGTGGTATCTCAAAGTTGTTTTGATTTGCATTTCTCTGATGGCTAAAGATGAAGAGCACTTTTTCAGGTGCCTTTCAGCCATTCGTAGTTCCTCTGCTGAGAATTCCCTTTTTAGATCTGTACCCCATTTTTGATAGGGTTATTCAAGGTTTTGGGCTCTAGATTCTTGAGCTCTTTATATATCTTAGAGATCAATCCTCTATCACTTGTAGGGTTGGTGAAAATCTTTTCCCATTCTGTAGGCTGTCATTTTGTCCTATTGACAGTGTCCTTGGCTTTGCAGAAGCTTCCTAGCTTCAGGAGATCCCACTTATTGATTGTTGGTCTTAGTGTCTATGCCACTGGTGTTATATTTAGGAAGTGGTCGCCTGTGCCAATTTGTAGAAGTGTATTTCCCATATTCTTTTCTATCAAGTTCAAAGTGGCTGGGTTTAAGTTGAGGGCTTTGATCCACATGGATTTGAGTTTTGCGCAGGGTGACAGGCTCGGATCTATTTGCATTTTTCTACACACTTCCATCCAGCTATGCCAACACCATTTGTTAAATATACTATCTTTTTTCCATTGAATGTTTTGGGCCTCTTTGTCAAAGATCAGGTGTTTATAGGTTTTTGGGTTAATGTCTGGATCCTCAATTCTATTCCATTGTTCCACAAGTCTGTTTTTATGCCAGTACCAGGCTGTTTTTATTACTGTAGCTCCATAGTATAGCTTGAAGTCAGGGATGGTCATACCACCTGGGGTTCTTTTGTTGAGTAAAATTGTTTTGACATTCCTGGCTTTCCTGTTATTCCAAATTGGATTCGGATTGCCAGATATTTGTTGAAACTTTTGCATCAATATTCATGAAGAAAATTGGTCTGTAATTCTCTTTCTTTGTTGTGTCTTTGAGTTGCTTGGGTTTTAGGGTTATTGTGGTCTCAAAAAAAGAATTTGACAATGTTCCTTCATTTTCTACTGTATGGAACAGTCTGGGGAGTATTGGTAACAGTTCTTCTTGAATGTCTGGTAGAACTCTGCATTGAAACCATCTGGACCTGGGCTTTTTTACTTGGGAGGCTTTTAATAACAGCTTCCATTTCTTTTCATATTATAGATCTGTTTAGGCCTTTAATCTGATCTTGATTTAATTTTGGTAAGTGGTACCTATTGAGAAAGCTGTCCATTTTTTCTAGGTTTTCCATTTTTGTGAAATATAGATTTTCAAAGTATGACCTGATAATTCTCTGCATTTCCTGGGTATCTGTTCCACTTTTCATTTCTGATTTTATGTTTTTTTTTTTGATTCTCTCTCTGCTTTTTTGGTTACATTGGATAAGAGTTTATCTATTTTGTTGACATTCTCAAAGAACCAACTCTTTGATTTATTGATTCTTTGTATTGTTCTTTTTGTTTCAGTTGTATTGATTTCAGCTCTAAGTTTGATTATTTCCTGCCATCTACTCCTTCTAGGTGAGTTTGCTTCTGATTGTTCTAGTCCTTTCAACTGTGCTAATAGTTCCCTTGTGTGGGATTTCTCTAGCCTTTTCAGGTAGGTATCTAATGCTGTGAATTTTCCTCTTAACACTACTTTCATTTTGTCCCATATGTTTCAGTATGTTGTGGATTCATTTTCATTAATTTCTAGGAAGTCTTTGATGTCTTTCTTAATTCCTTTTTTGGCCTAGAGGTTGCTCAGTTGAGTGATGTTGAGTTTCCTTGAGTTGGTAGGCTTTCTGTGATTTTGATGTTATTAAACTCTGACTTTAGACCATGGCGACCTGATGTAGCACAAGGATTTATACCCGTTTATTTATATCTGTTGATATTTGCTGTATGTCCTAGTATGTGGTCAATTTCAGAGAAAGTACCATGAGGGGCTGAGAAATAGGTATATTCATGTGTTTGGTTGGAAGCTTCTATAAATATCTATTAAGTCTATTTCAATTATAATCTCTGTTAAACCTCATATTTCTCTGTTGAGTCTCTGTTTGGTTGAATTATCCAAGAATAAAGTGGGGTATTGAAGCCTCTCTCTATTAGAGTGTGATATTTGATGTGGGGTTTAAGCTTTAGTAGTATTTCTTTTACATATGTAGGTTCCCTTGTATTAGGGGCACAAATATTCAGGATTGAGATCGCATCTTGATCATTTTTTCCTGAAATGAATAAGTAAAGTCTGTCCTGGTCTCTTTGATTGATTTTAGTTTGAAACCTACTTTGTTAGCTATTAGGATGGCAACACCAGCTTGTTTCTTGGGGCCATTTGATTGGAAAACCTTTTTCCAAACCTTCACATTGAGCCTGTGTCTGTCTTTGAAGTTGAGGTATGTTTCTTGTATGCAGAAGAAGGGTGACTTCTGTTTTTGTATCCATCATATTAGAGTGTGTCATTTTATAAATGAACTGAGCCCATTGATATTAAGGCATATGAATGACCACATATTGTTATTTCCTGTTATTTTTGATGGTAGTTTGTGTGTATTTCTCTTCTTTGGGCTTTTCTTCTGTGGTATTATTGACTGTTTATGGTTTTATGGGTGTATCTGGAATTCTTAGGTTGGAGGTTTTTTCCTAGTGCTTTATGTAGGGCCGGATTTGTGAGTAAGTATTGTTTAAGTCTGATTTCGTCGTAACATATTTTGCTTACTCCATCCATGGTGATTGATAGTTTTGCTGGGTATAGTAGTCTGTGTTGTTAGACATGCTCTTTTAGTGTCTGTATAACTTTTGACTCTGACTTTCTTGCTTTCATTTTTTCCATTGAATAGTCAGGTTTTCTTCTGATGGGTCTGCCTCTATAGGTAAGTTGGTCCTTTGCTTTTGCAACTCTTAAATTCTTTTCTTTGTTCTGGATGTTTTGTGGCTTGATTATAATGTGGTGAGCAGAGTTTTTGTGAGGGTATAATCTATTTGGTGTTTTGTAAGCCTCTTGTATCTTTATAGGCATTTGCTTCTTTAGGTTGGGAAAGTTTTTTTTTCTATTATTTTATTGAATACATTATCTGTGCCTTTGAGCTGGTATTAATTTTCTCCATGTACCCCTTGTTTCCCCTCCCTTCCCTATCACAACACCTTCAGGTTAGCCTTCAGCCTCCATCCTCCCTATCCCTCCCCCTCCCCCAAAAGTGCTAGAACTGCCAAGGTGGATCATCTCAGCAGGAAAGTCCAGTTTCCTCATCCTAATATCAAGACTGAGTTAGATGTTTAACTTAGAATGCTTTAGACATCTTGATTATGTAGTATTGAAACATAACATCCTTATTCTTAAGATGTCCAAAATTCATGAACAAGAATCATTATGATACTGAAATTCTTCTGGATTTTTATTTTCTTTGTACGTTTTTAAACCAGAAAACCTTAGAGTTGAATGCAGAATTAGTGATTTCATTAGAATGTCATGAGTTAGAATGTTTACTTTTAAAAACAGCCAAGTTGACCCAGTTTTACCATACATTTCATGATTAACCTAGTTTTTTCATTACAATTTCCTGTTTGCCACAATATTTTTGCTCATTTTAAAATTAGTAAATTATTCTGAATGAAATATTTCTACATTCCTCAACAAATTCTTTTTCCATAACAACTACATTAATGAGAAACTCTTTCTTTTCTTCCATTGCTCCTTAAAATCA
This sequence comes from Sigmodon hispidus, assembly GCA_004025045.1. Taxonomy (NCBI): domain Eukaryota; kingdom Metazoa; phylum Chordata; class Mammalia; order Rodentia; family Cricetidae; genus Sigmodon; species Sigmodon hispidus. The sequence goes on along the minus strand of PVIH01003021.1, from coordinate 91,329 downwards.
ACCACAACCATGAAAACACACGGAATAAATAAAATTAAACTAACAAAATCAAAATAAAGGAAGGATACACACAGAGAGACACATACACACAAACACAACTGACCACCATTATCATCACTACCTCCAAGAACAAGAAAATAACAGGAACCCACCATTCTCAGTCATTGTTACCTCTTAATTCCAATGGACTCAATTTCTCTAATAAAAAGACACAGACTAACAGAATGGACTGTTGAAAACAGGATAAATCCTACTGCATCAAAGAAAAGCAGCACAACATCAAGGATAGACATTACCTCAGGGTAAAAGCTTTCAAAAGATATTCTGAGCAAATGGACCTACACAGAAAGCCGATGAAACCATTCTAACACCTAAAAAAAATTGACATCAAACAAAAACTAATCAGAGATATAGGGAAGGACCTGGCATACTCATCAAAACAACAGCATAAATCCATCAAGAAGACATTTCAGATCTTCACATCTATATCCCAAACACAGAGGCATCCATATTTATGAAAGAAACACTACTACAGCTTAAACAATATATCAGTTTGCAAACACGGCTAGTTCAGTTCTTTAATTCCTCACTATCACCAATGGATAGGCCATCTAGACAGTAATTAATTAGAGAAATAATGAAACTAATAGACATTATAAAACTAATAATGTTAACAGATATTTATAGAATATTTCACCAAAACATGAAAGACTATGTTGTCTTTTCTGCACATTATGAAATTTTCTCCAAAACTGACCACAAATACTCAGACACAAAGCAAATCTCAACAAATAAAAGATAATTTAAATAACAATTGATAAAATCCATCCTATCATACTACCATCTATTAAATATGAATTTCAAAAACAGAAATAACAGCAAGCTTACAGACTCATGAAAACTGAACAATTCTCTACTAAATAAAAAAAGGTGTCAGAACAGAAATTAAGGACTTTCTAGATTTTAATTAAAATAAATACATATCTTACCCAGACATATGAGGCACAATGAAAGTGGTTCTAAAAAGAAAGTTCAGTGCACTAAGTGCTATATAGAAATACTGGACAAGTTCCATACTAGCAACTTAACAGTACTCTTGAGTGTTCTAGAACTAAAGGAAGAAACCATGCTTAACAAGAGTAGATGGCAAGAAATGAACTCAGGGTTGAAATCAATAAAATAAAAACAACAAAATAATACAAAGAATCAATGATACAGAGTTGTTTCTTTGAGGAAAATCAATGAAACTGATAAATCCTTATTAAAATTAGCTGAAAGACAAAGAGGTATTATATAAATTATTAGAAATGAAAAGTGAAACATAACAAGAGACATCCAAATTTAGAAAGTTGAAAGGACATATGTTCAAAACATGTACTCCACAAAAATTGAAAATATAAAAAATTATATTTTTCACAACAAGTACCAATTACTAAACTTAAATCAAGGTCAGATAAGCAATATAAACAGACATGTATTAATGAAATAAAAGCAGTCATTAAAATGGCCTAAGCCTGCAAATTTTAGGATATCATTTTTTCTTACTACTGGGTAGTAATCCATTGTGTAGATTTACCACAGTTTGTTAATCCATTCTTCAGTTAAGGGACATCTAGGTTGTTTCCAGGTTCTTACTATTACAAATAATGCTGCTATGAACATAGTTGAGCTAATTCCTTTGGAGTGTGACTGTGCATATTTAGGGTATACACTCAGAAGTGGTATTGCTGGGTCCTTGGGGAGAGTCATTCTCAATTGTCTGAGAAACCGTCATATTGTGTTCCAAAGTGGCTGAAAAAATCTACACTCCCACCAACAATGGAGGAGTGTTCCCCTTACTCCCCATCCTCTCCAGCATAGACTGTCCTCTGTGTCTTATCCTCCTGAGCAAGGTATCACAAACTCAGAAAGATAAGCAGGGGATGTACTCACTCATTAGTGGTCTCTAAACAAACAAACAAACAAGAAAAAAAGCCAAGCATGCTCAAGCTGCAAACCACAACCACTGAACAGCTTGAGATCAGAAACACCGGACTGACTCCTTGGATCCCACTCCCCCTAGAGGAACACCTGACTCACTTCTGAGGGAGAGGGGAGAAAACTGGATCTGCCAGGAGTGGAGACTGAACTAAGCAATATTGGGTCAGTGGGACCATGGGACTGTCTGCTGCCTGCCCAGGGAGGGGATGGGGAGTTGTGGAGAAGAAAGAATGACCTGATGTGGCGGGAGGGGGAAGGGACCTTGAATAAGGATATACAAGGATAGAAAGTGTGACTTCTTTGTTCATAATAATAATAATAATAAAAAGAAAAAATGAAGAAAAAGAAAATTAGCAACTCATAATGGATTCAGCGCAGAATTCTACCAGACTTTCAAAGAAGAGTAATGGCAATACTACTTTAATTATTGCGTGGAATAGAGACAGAAGAAACACCATCTAATTTATTTTATAAGACTATCCTGAAAACAAAACCACATTAAGACTCAGAAACAAAGAATTAAAATACCCTAACCAAAAAAAAAAAAAAAAAAAAAAAAAAAAAAAAAAAAAAAAAAAAAAAAAAAAAAAAAAAAAAAAAAAAAAAAAAAAAAAAAAAAAAAAAAAAAAAAAAAAAAAAAAAAAAAAAAAAAAAAAAAAAAAAAAAAAAAAAAAAAAACTCACAGCAAAAATTCTCAATAAAATACTTGAAAACCAAAACCAAGAACATATCAAAAACATAATGTACCTTGAACAAATAAGTATCATTTCAGAGATGCAGGAATGGCTCAGTATACAAAATCAGTTAATGTAATCCAGCATATAAACAAACTGAAAGGCAAAAGCACAGGATAGTCTCATTAGATGCAGGAGAGCCCTTTGCCAAAATTTAACATTCCTTCATAATAAAGGTCCTGGAGAGATTAGTTTTTCAAGGAATGTATTTCAACATAATAAAGGAAGTATACAGAAAATTAATAGCCACCACCAACTTGAATGGAAGTTAAGGCAGTTCTACCATAATCAGTAACAAGCCCAGGTTCTCCACTCTTCCCATGCATATTTAATATAGTACTTGAAATTGAAGAGAGAAGAATGGGAAAGCTCAAGGAGATGAAGGTGATATAAACCGAAATAGAAGAAGGGGAAGTATCATTATTGTTAGATGATAGAGTACTATGTCTAAGTCATCCAAAAAGATCACAGTTAATAAATGCTTTCAGCAAAGAAACTATTAAATTAATTCACAAAAAATCATTTGCCTTCATATACACAAATGACAAATGGCTTGAGAAAGAAGTTAGGAAATAAAACACCTTTCACAGTAGCCTCAAATAATATAAAATATCTTGGGAAAACTCTAATTTAGCAAGTAAAATAATTGTATAATGAAAAACTTTAAGTCTCCAAAGAAAGAAATTGAAGGGGATATTAGAATATGGAATGGTCTTCCATATTCATATATTGGTTATGATTAATAAAATAAAAATGGTCATCTTACTAAAAGCAGTTTACATATTCATTGCAATTCCCATAAAATTTTTAACGCAATTCTTTATAGATTTTGAAAGGAAAATTCTTAGATTCAGATGGACACGCAAATACCTCAGGAAATTTTGAACAATAAAAAACAAAATTGTTGGAAATCTCACCATTCCTGATTTCAAGTTGCACTACAAAGTAATAAACATATTTTTGCCTGTTGTTGGCAAAAATAATAAATCAGACATATTAATCAATAGAATTTAAGTTATTTAATTATCTATTAAATATAATTTAATAGAATTTAATACATCTACCATTTATGGACACCTGATTTTTAATAAAGAAGCCAGAAATAAACACTGGATGAAAAGACAACATCTTCAATGAATGCTTTTATTTAAACTGGATATCTGCATGTGGAAGAATGCAAATAGATTCATATTTATCACCTTGGAAAGCTTCAAGTGGATCAAAACCTTAACATAAAACTAGAATCACTGAGACTGATAAAAGAGAAAGTGGGGGGTAGTCTTGTCTAGAAAAAGACTTTTAGAACAGAACATCATTAGCATAGGCACTAAGATAAAAATTAATAAAGTGGACCCCAGATAACATATCAGCTTCTGTAATGTAAAGGAAAGCATCATTTAGATAAACTAACAGCCTAGTGATTGGGAAAAAAACAATTAGTGACTTTAGATCTGGTAAAAGATTAATATCAAAAATATATAAAGAACTCAAGAAACTAGATACCAAAATAAACAAAGAAATAAAATAAAAACAGACAATCTCATTTGTAAAAGATTTCTCAATAGAGCATAGAGGATACTCACATGACTGAGAAACAAAGAAATTTTCGATATCCTTAGTCATCAGACTAATAAATGTAAGTCAAAACTACTTTGAGACTTCATCTTACACCTGTCAAAATGGCTTATATCAAGAAGACAAGTGATAGTTCATGCTTGTGATGATATGCAAAATGGGAAATATTCCTCCATTTGTGGTAGGAATGCAAACTTGAACAGCTACTATAAAAATCAATGTGATTCTTTCTCAGAAAGATGGGGATCTATTTAAATTAAGATCCTCTAGCTTTACCACCCTTGGATATATACTCAAAAGATGCTTTGTCAGACATTGCACACACACACACACACACACACACACACACACACGCGCACACACACACACACACACACACACACACACACACACCACAGCGTGAGAGACATAGACAGATAGACATCTTAGAATACACAGCTCTAAATGGAATGTTTCTATTCAATCCCCCACTCCAAGCTGAAGGACCCCCCCTCACCCTCACCTCCTTGGTTAGAAGAGGTTGAAAGAACTAAAAAAAAATAAAGGATGCTAGGAGAACAAGTTTTTCTAAATCAGTTAAGCAAACTCTTATGAACTCATAAGATAATTACAGGTCCTGAATGGTTCTGCCTCAGGTCCTCTGCATGCATATATATACATATGTATATATTTTATGGCTTTTAGTTTAGTGTATTTATGAGACTCCAGAGTGTGTAAGCAAGCAGGCCTCTGATTTTAGTACTTTCGCTTGAGCCCTTTTCTTTCTGTTGATTTGACTTGTCAAAATTGATTTTGATGTTAATAGTTTCTATCTTATCCATTATATTTTATTTGGGTTAACAATTAGCAAGTTCTGATAATCAATAAAAAACTTGTTTCAACTACCTTTTCATATAAAATTTATATTTTTGTTATGCTTCATTAATCTTTTATTGCATGCTTCCTGGTTTTGAATGGTTTAAAATTATAACATAATTATAAAGAACTAAAACAGTTGAATTCATTGATTTTGCTTTTTCTTATCTTAACAATTTCCCCATTTCAATTTTTGAAAGTATGAAGCTATTTCTTATTTTTATATGGCTGAAAAATTATTCTAATGTTGTTGATTTAATAGTCTTTATTACCTTACATTTTATACTTAAGAAAAATTTTTATTCATTTTATATACCAATCACAGATTCCCTTTCTCATCCTCCTGCTCCTCCCTACCCTTTGCCCCTTTTCCACCACTATGCTTTTCTCCAAAAGGGTAAGACCACTCTTGGGAAGTCATCAAAACCTAGAACAGCGAGTTGAGATAGACCCTCCCAGCTGTATCAAGGCTGAACAAGGCTTTCCATCATAGGTAATGGGTTCCATAAAGCCATTTCATGCACCAGGGAGAAATCCTGATCTCACTGCCAGGGGCAACTCACACAGTCCAATCTGTGCAACTGTCTTCTTTTAGGCATAGGTCCTATTCCAAACCCATGCAGGCTCTACTGTTGTCTAAAGTACATGAGTTCCCATAAGCTTGGTTCAGTTGTCTCTGTAGATTTCCCCATCATGACCTGACCTAGCCCACCCCAATCTCATCATTTAATCCCTCTTCCCTCCCTTTGACTGGACTCGTGAATCTTGACCTGCTGCTTGGCTAAGAATCTTTGCGTCTGCTTTTATCAGTTAAGCCCCACTTTTAAAGTAGCCTCTCCTCTCATTTTCTTGATCACTTCACTTTTATTCTGTTACCTAGTTTGTAAATGGGCTCTTGCAAAATTTCATACTCCTTTGGTTACCAGACGTTTTCTAGGTATCACTATGTGATAACACTAGTTTTTCATACTTCTTTATCTTCTGATCAAAATTATTTAGTAGATAAATGTAAAATTAAAAAATACATATAATCACATGTGTAAAACATATTTAACATTAGTTAGAAGAGAGCAACGAATACAGGAGAGGTTGAAAAGCTTCAAAACTAAGGAATTTCATACCTGTAGCTTTTTAGTGCAATGACATTTAAAATAAATTGGGAAGGGACTCATTAATTCTGCTCACAGGTGAGGAGCTGTTGACAACTGATAGCTTATGGGGGATGGAGACTTCATTTTGTTATGTTGGTTACCAATTTAAAATAATTCAAGAAAGTAAGAAAAGTTAGTGAAAATTAATTTTAAATTCCACTCCAGCACCCTAAATCAAACATTTCCAAAGTAAAGTATGGTATTCCCTATGGTTACTGAGGACGTTTCAGATATGTCATGAGGTGAATGGCTATTTCATATTTAATTTTATGATTTTACTTTCCAATCATTGTGGTTCGCATTGTATGTATAAAATACTGATAAGGATGATGGTAGTGGTGGTGATGGTGGTAACATTGTGTGAGTAGGTGTGTAGGAGGGTAATTGCATATTTCATAGTGAAATGCTGGTGTATTTTCCCTAAACTCAGGAATAAATCAATCTGTAGGCTATCACTACCTTCATTCAAAATTGTCCTGGAAGCACAGTGCAATTAAATAGTGAGAAGAAATACAGAAAACAAGCTAAAAACAAAGACATTCAAGTATCTTTATGTGCAGATAATATGATTTTGTACATAGAGAATTCAAAGGAATCATTATACAAGATTTATTAGAGTTAGCAAACATGTTAAGTACATATGCAGGATAGAATATCAATACACAAAATTTAATCACATTACTATACTCTAGCAACTAACAACACATAATTGAACAATATTTCAATTATGAAGAAAATTTCATTTACAGTATCATCAAGATTAATGAAACAAACCTAAGCAATGAGTTTGTCAAAAAAGAATGATATGACACTGTAGAAAATATAGATAACTATCATCCTCATGGCTCAGTTGGTGGAGCAGAGGACTATAGAGAAAAATATAAAGAACTAAATAAATGAGATGCCCTATGCTCATGGATAAGGGCATACCATTACTAAAAATTCTAAGAAACTTCCCAATAGATTTAATGTAAATTTAAGAAAATTTTAGCTTTCAAAATTTTATATAAAAGACACAATTAAGACAGTCCACAGTCTCTGCCTGCACCACCACTATACTTCCCGTCATGAATAGACTGAACCTCTGAACTTTAAATTTGCTACAAGAAATTCACAGAATACTCAAGATAATTGTGAAGTATAGATAGGGATCCATCTCCTCTATGTGGAATAAGCCTGGAACTGTGAAAGGGAGACATTCAACCAAACATTCTACTATCCAAGGAGTCTCTAAGCACCCAACTCAGATTTCTAAGCCTCAAACTTTTAAAAGTAAAAACGAAGAAACTGTCACCACCTTCCCCAAATCCCTATTTGTTTCCTATGAAGTTCACATCTTTTTACAGATTGAATTGCACTTTCTTGCACATTTATTTGGGGATCCAGAGCCTTTGAAGTTGTTCCAGGAATCTGAAAATGATGTATTTTATACCCTGACTTCACAGTGGAAGGGCATTCCCATGGAGCATGTGACACTCGTGAACTGAGTACAAACCAAGTGGAATGAGCATGGGATAGATAAGCAGGCTGATGCATTTTTGCTTGATCTATCTAAGTGGGAAAATTCCTAAGAAAATGAAAGAAAGATTACATTAGATTCTCATGCCAAAGGACAGTCTTGACCCGTGAATCAATTTCCAGACTTGGGTCAGTTTTCAGACCCAGAACCCCTTGAATGCAGGGACGACCAGGTTCCCCTGAAGTAGGACCTTGATAAAATACCTAAAGGTTTTACTGTTAGCCTTTCTCCACTACTTCCCCAGAGAGACCTGCAGCATTTTACAAGAGTAAATTATACTAGGGGAAAAGAAACAATCAGACTTTCTGGATCTGTTGGATACTGGTTCTGAATTAACTCTAACTCCCAGAGGTCCCAAGAAACCTTTTGGCCCTTCAGTTAAAGTAAGGGCTTATAGAGACCATGTGATTTTTTAAATTTGGATGAAATCTGATTCACAGTAGGTCCAGTGGGTTCTCAAACTCATCCTGTGGTTTTTTCCAGTGCTAGAATGTATAATTGGTATAGATATACTTAGAAGCTGGCAAAATTCTCACATTGTTTCCCTGACCTTGTGGAATAAAGATTATTACAGTCAGAAAGACTAAGTGAAAGCCTTTAGAGTTTTTTCTGCCAAAGAAAATAGTGGAGCAAACTCAATATGTTATCCCTGGAGGAACTGCAGAAAATATTGGCACCATCAAAGACTTGAGAGATGAGGGGTGCTGGTTCCCATGACATCTCCCTTTAACTCTCCTATCTGGCCAGTGCAGAAGACAGATGGATCATGGAGAAGAACAACTGACTAATGAAAACTCAATCAGGTAATGACTCCAATTGCAGCTGCTGTACCAGATGTGGTATCCTTACTTGAACAGATTAACCCATCTCCTGGTACATGATATGCAGCTATTAATCTAGTAAATGTTACTTTCTTCATACATGTCCATAAGGACTAAGAGAAGGGGTTTTCTTTTAGTTGGTAAGGCCTGCAGTATATGTTTACAGTTTTTCCTCAAGGTCACATTAACTCTCCTATCCTGTATCATACAAAGTTAGAAGGGAACTTGACCATCTGTCTCTTCACCAAAATATCACACTGGTACACTATATAGACAAACTTATTCTCATTGGATAAAGTGAGCATAAAGTACAAGCCATTTTGAAATCATTGGTAAGATATATGGACTTCAGAAGACGGAAAAAAAATCAAACTAAAATTCAAGGGCCTTATACTTCAATGAATTTCTTAGGAATTCAGGGGTTTTGGGCAAAAAATAAATAGATATTCCTTTCAAGGTAAGAGATAAATTATTGCACCTGGCCCTTCTTACCACCAAGAAAGAAGCACAGTGTTTAATGGGTCTATTTGGTTCTGGAGACAGCACATTCTCACTTGGGCATGTTACTCTGGCCTATATACCAAGTGACTCAGAAGGCCATTAGCTTTGGGTGGTTCTTAAAACAGGAAAAGGCTCTACAGCAGTTCCAGGCTTCTGTGCAGGTTGCTCTAACACTTGAACCATATGATCCAGCAGACTTGATGGCACTTGTGGTTTCAATGGCAGATAGGGATGCTGTTTGGAGCCTTCGGTAAGTTTCAATAGCTAAATCATAGAACAGACCTTTGGGATTTGGGGATAAGGCCCTATGATCATCTGAAGACAACTATTCTCCATTTGAAAGTTCTTGGCCTGGTTTGAGACCTTAGTAGAAACCAAATGCTTGTTAATGGGCCACCAAGTTACTAGAGAACCTGAACAGATCATTATAAGTTTGCTGTTATCTGAGACACAGAGCTATAAAGTAGGATGTGAACAGCAGCAATCTATTAAGAAATGGAAGTAGCATATTTGTAGTCAAACATGAGCAGGTCCTAGAGGCACTAGCAAGTTACATAAAGAAGTTGCTCAAATGTCCATTGTCTCAAATCCTCTTACAATCACCAATAGCCTGGTGGGGTGTTCCCTATGATTGGCTGAGTGAGGGCATGGTTTGCTGATGGTTATGCACATTACACAGGTAGCCCACAGAAGTGAACAGCTGCAGCATTACAACCCCATTCTAGGGCAACAGTGAAAAATACAAGAGAAGAGAAATTTTCACAGTGGGCAGAAATATGGGCAGTATACATGGATATACATTTTGTTCAGAAGGAGACATGGCCAGATGTAGGTTTGATTCATGGGCTGTAGCCCATGATGATCAGGGATTTGGGGAAAGAGCATAGTTGTAAAGTAGGTGAGAAAAATACCTGGGGAATAAATATGTGAATAAATCTCTCCAAATGGATGAAAGATGTGAAGACTTGTGTCCCATGTATATGCTTATCAAAAGGTGACTTCAGCTGAGAAGGAGTTCAACAATAAAGTAGTAAGAATGACTCATTCCATGGGTACTATACCTCTTTCCCCAGCTATTCCTGTCATTGCCCATTGGGCTCATGGACAAAGTGACTATAAAGGCAGAAATGGAAGTTATGCATGGGCTCAACAACATGGACTGCCACTCTCCAAGACTGACTTGGCTACAGAGGCTGCTGATTGCCAGATCTGCCAACAGCAAAGACCAATCCTGAGCTCCAGATATGGCATTGTTTCCCAGGATGAACAGCCAGCAACCTGATGGCAGGTTGATTATATTGGACCACTTTCTCTATGGAAAAGACAATGCTTTGTCCTTACTGGAGTAGATATTATTTCTGGTTGTCAATTTGCCTTTTCACATATAATGCTTCTACCATAAAATTACCATCTGTAGACTTACAGAATGATGCCTTATTCACTATCATTGTATTCACTGCTTCTGAACAAGGAACTCACTTTACAGCCAGAGAAGGAGAATAATAGTTGGATCATAAAAATGGAATCCAGTGATCTTACCATGTTCCCCACCATTCTGAAGCAGGTAGCATGATAGAACAATAAAATGGCCTTTTAATAACATAGTTACAGCACCAATTAGGTGGCAGGGGCCTAGAGGCCTGGGGCAAAAATTTCTAGAAGGCAGTGTATGCTTTGAATCAGCATTCAATATTCAGTATTGTTTCCCCCATAGCCCAAATCTACACAGGTTCAGTAATCAGGAGGTGGAAAAAAACACTAGTTTTACTCACTGTCACCCCTTAGTAACCCATTAGGAAATGTTTTCTTCCTGTTCCCTCAGCCTTAAGTTCTGCTGGCCTATAAATTTGGGTTCCAATGTTGCAGCGGAAGGGAGTCCTTCAAGATGCCACAACAAACATGCTGTTGAACTGAATTTGACTTTTCTCTGGTCACTTTGGGCTTCAAATGCCCTTAAGCCAGCAGGCTAAGAAAGGAGTAACAGTGAGCCAGGCATGATGGAGCCCACCTATAATCTCAGCACTTAGAAACCGAGGTGGGTAGATCTTTATGAGTGTGTTCTACATAGAGAGTTCCACGACATCCAGGGCTGTTACACAGCAAAACCCTGTCTCAAAAAAGAGGAAGGAGGAGGAGGAGGAGAAGGAGGAGGAAGAGGGGGAGAAAGAAAGAAATAAAGGAAGAAAGGAAGGAATAACAGTGTTAGAAGGAGTGATTGGTCTAGATCATCAAGGGGAAAATGGATTGCTTCTCCACAATGGAGATAAGAAAGTTTATGTCTGGAGTGCAAGAGATCCTTTAGGGCATCTCTTGGTGCCACCACATTATATGATTACAATCAGTGGGAAACTACAACAATGCAAGACTGGCAGGATGACAAAGGGCACAGACTCATCAGAAATGAAGGTGTGGGTCATTTCCTCCAGGGAAAAAAAGCAAAAACCTGTTGAGTTTCTTGCCCAAAATTGGAGGAAATACAGAATGTGTAGTAGAGGAAGGTACTTATAAGTGCCAAATAAATCTATGTGACTAGTTATAGAAATGGATTATAATTGGTATCAATGTTTTATGTTTTCAAGAAGGTGTTTGTGCAAATATTTATGTTTTCTTTCCTCAATTACTTTATCATGTGCTGTAACATCAATTAAGAATGTCAGCGGTTATCATATTTAAGCGTGAAAAAGTAAAAGAATGTTCCTCAAGGAACATTACTCCCTATTTTATATTTACAATGTGTTTGTGGTTGTACAAGGGATAGGAATATCATGTTATACAAAATTCTGACCTGATTAAATATGTAATGCATTTACAATTATACATTGGATATTTATCTCATATTTAGGTGTTATTATGATGACTATTCTTTCATTTGGAAATTAATCATGCCATAAGGAGCTATGATTTTGTGTCAAGTTGACAAAGAGTGGGCTTGTAATGGTTATTAATTATTGCCAACTTGACTACATCTAGAAATAACTAAAACCCTGAAATGGAAGGCACAATTATGAAGAACTTTTGCTTTGTTTGAAGTCAGAAGATCCACTTCTACTCTGCATCTTTGAAGTAGGAAGACCATTCCTTTAATCCAGATCATTTGATCTAGGCGACCCCACCTCTAACCTGGACTATACCTTCTGCAGGAATTCTATACAAGGACATGGAAGAAGAAAACTTTTGTTCTTTGTATGCTTACACAGGCTTTGCTAGCAAGTCCATTCCTTCACTGACATCACTTCTGGATTCCAGCATATACTAAAGACTGGATGTCACCTGAGACATCTAGTCACAGACTGAGCAATGGATGAATTTCTGAATTTTCCATTCACAGCCACCAATTGTTGGATTAGCTGTACCACAGCCTGTAAGTCATTCTAATAAACTCCCTTTTTTAATAAAAAAAGATAAAATAATGATAAAATTATTAACAAAATACAAGTTACTTTCTGTAGTGGAATTATGTATTACATTTTAAATACCTGTCTCACGTATGGGTTTAATAAAAAGCGGATTGGTTAAAGGAAGTCAGGAAGTATGGGCAGAGATACCAGACTGGCAAAATCTCAGAGAAAAGCAGACACACCACACAGATGCCAAACAAATGCTACAGAGTTGCTGAAGCTTTCAGGACATGCAGAGGAAAGAGGTTGAAATGCTGTTCTGAGAAAAGGTACTGAGTCGCATGGCTGATCAAGTTGGGTTGAGTTCAGATGAAGGACTTAGCAAGTTATATGTCTGGGCCCTAGGCAGATCATCATAAAATTAATATCACCTTGTGTGTGATTATTTGAGGCTAAGTGGGGCTGAGAGTAAGACTGAACCTTGGGGCTAGACTAGATAGTCTGGCCCAGAAATCTAAAACAACAACTCTCCTCATCCAAGACAACCTCAGACATTAAAAAACAAAGTTGAACCTCATGCTTCCAAAGCTACAGAAACCAATACAGTATGGCACATCACTCAATGAACTGCAGCAAAAGTAGAGTAGTGGATTAAAATTAAGAGACCATAAAGAAACATTATATTTATGATCAATTGTTTTTTTAAAGAGCCCCCAATACACTCTAAGAGGAAAAAGAACAGTCTCTCAACAGATGGCACTGAGAAAACTGAATATCAGAATGCAAAAGGTTTGCACACTTATTTTAAAGTGTAAGTAAAAGTTAATTTAAAATACAATAAAGACTTAAATCCTAAAATTACAAGACTGAGAAGAAAATATAAGAATAAACCATTATGCCCTTGAAGTATTAGGTTCTCAGATAAAACAACAAAGAAGTCTCAGTGGGAACTCACTATGAACAATTATGCTTCAATGTCATCATTCAAAGGACAAAATCAACTACCAGAATATTATAAAATATTGTAACTCATGCATCTGATAAGGATTTATGGTAGAGAATCTATAAAATGTAATAGAACTCAACAATAAAATGATAGATAATTCATTTGAAAATCGAGCAATAGATACAAGAAGATATCTTTATAATGAAGATGTAAAAATGGCTAGCATGTGGCAATGGCACTTGAGAGGCAAACACAGAAGAATGGCCACAAGCTAGCCTGATCTATAAGGATTAGTAGACTTACCAGTACTACTTAATCAGATCTTTTCTCAAATCAATGAAGAGATGGAAGAGGAGAAAAGCCCATCAAAAATCACACCAAGTGATATCATTAATATTTAGAAAGATAAAATTCAAAACCATAATTAGTTACTATTTGACATCTTCTACAATTGCTAGAATAAAGAATGTATCATAAATGTGAGAAAGAAGTTAGACATGTTACACATTGTTCATAGAAATAAAAATTTGTTCAGATACATGGAAAAATATCTTGGCATCTCTTCTAATGACTAAACAGAGAGGTAATATGTGATCAGAAATTTTATTCTTGGTACATGATCAAGAGAATGGAAAATATGTACTGGGAAAACTGGCACCTGAACATTTGAAGCAACATGTTTCATAATAATGACTCAACGCAGAACCAAACAAAAAGTATAATATATTGATGAATGAATTGGCAAAATCCCATATAGCCATATAGTAAAATGCAATCTGGCAGGAAAAATTACTTGGTGAAGATGCCATTTCTCAAGAGTATATATTAAGGGCCTAGAAAGATATATTATATCACAGTTAAGAGCACTTTTTACTCTAGTGAAATTCTAAGATCCTCCATTTGCTAGGCTCACAACAAACTATAACTTCAGTTTCATGGGATCAAGTGCCCTCCTCTTCTATCTATTTTTGGCATCTTCAAATACATAACCACATACATACAGAGAGAGAAAGAGAGAGAGGGAGAGAGAGAGAGAGAGACAAAAATACATAATAAAACATATTAAATAAATATCAAACATACAAGTTCATATCTTGTACAACTCCACTTATATGAGATGTTTGGAATACATTCAGATCCACTGAGTTATTTAAAAGTGATTTCCCAAATGAGCATTGATTGCTAATATGTTTGGAGCATTTTTATGGTGGTCATACACCTTTGTGAATACAGTAAGGGCATTGAATTCTATTATTTATGTGTGTCAATAGTCTGACATATAAGTTATATGACTAAGTTTCTTATTTAAAAATAAAGACATGGTCACTATAATGGCTGAAATCTCAGCCTGGCTCAAAGCAGTAGCATTAGCCTTTCTGCTTTCTGTCACTGTCATCTCTGTTACCAAGTCACAGTGAGGAAAAATAAGCAATTTGTCTTACTTTGATATTAACATTTTAGCTTTACTAAGTCCTAACCCTAGTACATGTCTTTAACACTTTACTTGATTAACAGGAAATAGAACTAGTGAATTGTTATATTATGTGCAGTAAATTAAATTTAAAGAAGTTTTACTTTCATTTGACATGCAATAGATTCACATGTATACATTATGAAAAGACTTTATCATTTCAAAAATCTATCATTCTATTATAATAAAAACATTGAAAAACTAGGGACTGGGAAGATAACCTCAGTTTGATTTGTTTTCTGTTGCTATGGTAAACACTACAATCAAAATGCAACTTATAGGTGGAAAGGGCACATTTGGCTTTTGAAGTATAGTTCATCTACGAAAGACAATGAAGACTCAGACATAAAGCAGAGATGGTGAAAGAAACTGCTCATGGTTTTCTATCATGCTCAGTATTTACTATCTATCATACTTATATATAACTATATGTATGTGATTATATATACATATATGTGTATATATATATATATCACACAACCAATTTATCTAGCCCTGCTATATCAATTAGCAATCAATATAATGCCCCCAAATCATGTCCACAGGCCAGTTTGACAGAGGCAGTTCTTCAATTGAGGCTGCTTCTCTTCCCAGGGAGATCAAGTTGATAACTAACATTAGCCACCACAGTTAGTAAAATGATACTGTGCAAGTATGAAGACTTGAGTTTGATTCTCCAGAACTCAGTTATAAAGGTGGAACAATGGTACACATTTATAACCACCTGGGGATGAGCTCAGATAGGTGCACCTGGGGGCCCATTGGCTAGCCAACTCAAGCCCAACTAATTAGATACTATTGATGAGTTAAGCCATTAAGATATCTGTTAGGGATCTCTGAACTCATATTCATGGACACATTTATCTGTACATACCCACATTAGAGAATGCACTCATATGCATGTGCATAAATACACACAAGTATTGAGAATCTAGCTATTTTGCAATATACAACACTTTTTTCTTTTTTTATTATGAATAAAGTCACATTTTCTATCCGTGTATATCCTTATTCAAGGTCTCTTCCCCCTCCCACCCCCTCCAGTCACTCTCTCTTCTTCACATCTCCCCATCTCCTCCCCAGCATGGGCAGGAGGTCCCAAGGTTCCAATATTGCTCAGTTCAGCATCCACTCCTGGCAGATCCAGTTTCCTCACTCCAACATCAAGACTGAGTCAGGTGTTCCTCTAGAGGGAGTGGGATCCAAGGTGCCACTCCTAGGTGTTTCAAAGCTGTCCAGGGGTTGTGTTTTGCAGCTTGGACATGCTTTGCTTTTTGCTTTTTTTGTTTAGAGTCCACTAATGAGTGAGTACATCCCCTGCTTATTATTACCCTCACCACAGTATGAAGTAGGAACCCAGAGATTACTCTTTCTGTCCATAATATTGTGAATAAAAAAAAAATACTTCTCAGAGAGTCTGAACTGCAGGCCGAATGAGATGCCCTTTCATATGACACATTTCTACTTCAAAAAAAAAAAAACTCATAAACTCATTGAGAAACAAACTATAATTATTTAGATTTGGTGAAAATTTTCTTAGGAATTAAGCAAGCTTGTTATCTCAAAGAAAATAATTGTCAAAATTTGTAGTAATGGAATTTGAGATTTCAAATGAGAATTTTTTAAAGGCTTTCATCCCCCACTCTAAGGTCAGATAGCTAAAGACTTTGATAATGAGATTAGCAATACTGTTGAGAGTTTGTTCTTTATGATTACAAAACCAATGTTTTAAAAATGGCTAATAAGGGGTTACAAAATCTTGTTTGTAAATGATCCATTCAATATAAATAGAATCTATGTGTTTTAATATAAAAAGACTGAATATGGCTTCAAACTATACTTTGCAAGTGATCTCTTAGAATTAACCCCTTATCAGCTCTAGAAAAAGTGTGAAAGAATATTTGAAATGATATTTTCAAAAACAATCTACATTATATTATTCAGATATTTGTATATTTAAAATAAATACAATGACAAATTTCCAAAAAATACATGAGGATGTATATGTGAAAACTCAGGTTTTTCTAATTGAGCCACGTATAATATTTAAAAATTTAAAATACCATCACTCAGAATGATATTTTCCACTTTCAAAATGTAATTATTTTATGAAAAAAATTGGCCTATAATTCCAAACCTAGGTATTATTAGTTCTTTCTCAATTAATTGAAAATACAATTTTCAATTATTTATTAATTTGAAACATTCTAAATCCTGGTGATCTACAGTTTATGAGTTCTTTGAGATACTAAAATATAAAAAATATTGAAAACCACTGCTCCCGGTAATATAATTACTTAAAATTTCACATTTATTATATTTTCATGTGTGTATGTGTGTGACAAATTCATGAAACTGATTCTTTCCATCCATACTTAATAACTTCTGGGGCTTAGCATGCTCATTATACTACAAGTGATTCTCCTACTGAGCTATCTCACTAGCCTTAAAGAATTATTCACCACAAACAAAATGAAAAATCCCCTCACTTTTCATTGTAGATAGTATTTTGAATATAAAAATATCTCTATCCATCAGAGCAAGAAAATTCAATTGAATTGAACAAACAGTGCTTATCATGTATGAGACAACATCACAAGAGCCTTCCTCAGACAGGCTTGTTTAATGTAGTGCGGGTTCATGGGGCTGTACTGTGATACTTCATAGGCTCTCCAACACTGAGAAGTAAAACAAAGTTAAAGCTGCCAAACTAGGGAATATAGAAGGCAAATTTGAACCTCTGCAGTCAACATTTGTGCGATCTCATCAATCGTGACTGTGCACATTTTGATTACATGGTGCCTGGTGTCCAGGTCCTATAACCCCAGCTGCTAGGGCAATGATATCAACAAGAGCTTGAGACCAATCTGTTTTATAGAGTGAGTTCAATATCAGCTGGGCAGCTAGTGGAGACCCTTTCTCAAAATAGAGTGTAAAGGGTGATCTACAGTTCACTGGCCTACCTACCATATGCAGAGGAGGCTGTGGGTTTCCTCTCTAGTACTGGAAATAAAAGTGCTGATCACAGGTTGCTGTATAATTAGTTAAGATTCTCAGCTATTTCTAAAAGACAATAATTCATAGCAGATTTCCTCTTCCTCTGGCTCTTGTAATATTTCTGCCTCCTCTCCTCCAATGCCCCTAGGACTTTAGGTTCAGGGATTGTGTCAATGAATCCATTGGGGCTGAAATCCACAGGATCTGTGATTTCTACATTATGATCTACTGTCATTTTCTCCAGTAGTTTGCCTTAGAGAAAAGTTTCTTTAATGAGGATTTGCCTAAATAAGACTTTGACAGTGATAATATTGACAGCTGTGCTAACACTGAATGGGGAAATCTCATAGGATTCATCCCTAAACAAAAAACTATAGGTAACTGTTGACTGCAAAGAGAGGGAGAAAAAGCCTCTCCTAGAGATGAGTCCTCTAAATTGTTTTCAAAACCAAAGTGTTCATTTCTAAAATCTTGTACACAAAACCACACTAAACAGATTCCATAGATTGCATTTACATAGTTATCAATACATATATATGTATATATTAATATACCTCTACTATATAATATATGTGTGACAATAATATAATAATAATAATAAATGAGCCATCAATTTGAGAGGAAGTAAGAGGAAATAGGAGGTTAGAGGGAGAACAATAAAAGGGGAAAGAGAAACAATTCTATTCTATCTAGATAAAATATTCAATTAAAATATACTGATGGCACCTTCAGGTACTAAATGGGACACCTCTACTTTGTCTCTTATGTATTCTGGTAATTGTGTACCTGCCATTTATTCTTGTATTAAATAGGAAAACACTGTCTAAACCTGGCATCAGACTTTTATTTATTTACTTACATATTTATATATATTTGAAAATGGAAACTCATTGAGATTGAGATTGAATCAATTATTTACAATTGAAGATATTTGTATCTGGATAATATAATTAATACTTCAGCATTCTGTTTAGTTCTGCAACAATGTCTTGCCATTTTACTTACAGCTCTAAAAAAGTAGTCATTCCAGTATTCTATAAGAAAAATGCCTTATAAGAAACTCATTGCAATACAGTAATATCTAACTATCCTCAATTACTGGGAAATTCCTATGGTTGTAATGCATGGGGAAAACAATAAATAGTCTATCTGTAATCTATCTACCATCTAACTATCTTCTTTACATATGTGAAAAAAGGCAAAAATAATCAAAATTCAGTCAAGTATGTATATGGATAGTCTTAATGTCAGAAGATGGGGTTCTATGTGATTATTTTTGTCATTGTTAGTGTTTGTTTGATTTTGTTTATGTTTATTTATTTTTGTTCCTCCCCTACCTCCCTCCCTTCCTCTGTTTCTCTTCAGATAAGGGCAGGCCTCCCATGGGTATCAACCAAGCATTTATATCAAGTTGCAGTGAGGCTAGACACCTCCTCTTCTACTAAGGATGGATGGTGCATTCTGGTAGAAAAAATGGACCCAAAAAGCAGAAAACAGAGTCAGAGACATCCCCTGCTCTCATTGTTATGGGTCTCATAAGAAGACAAAGTTGCACAACTGTCCCATATATAGAGAGGGCCTAGATCAATTCCATGCTAGTTCCTCTTAGCCTAGGTTAGTTTTCTCTGTGGGTTTTCTTGTGGTGTCCTTGACCCCACTGGGTTCTATGTTACTTCTTATCTTCTACAGGATATCTCAGGCAACCCCAGTGGACTTTTGTAGGATTTTTAACAGACAGCATCCTTCCTTTATTCAAATGTTTTCTAGGATTCATCACTGTTAATGATGGAGAGTTGGCTCAGAGTCTAAAAGCACTTGCACTTCTTGCACAGAACCTGGACTCAGTTCCTAAAACCCACATGGCAGCTCACAGTACCCATTAATGCTAATTACTGGGACTTCAACCCCTGTTCTGACTATCACAGGCATCAGACATCAGGCATGCATGTGGCATGCATAATGTATATGCAGGGAAACATGCAGACACATAAAATAAAATACATAAATCTTAATAAATAAGGCTCATTACTTTTAATAGGAAGGAGTAATTCTTTAGAAATCATATTTGGATGAGGATTAAATATTAATGCTATAGGAAATAATTTTTAATTTAAATTTGCTTTTGTAATTTTTAGGCTTGTAAGGATTTTTTATTTCTAAAACTGAGATATAGATAACAATATTTGTTTTTAATTTCAAATTTTTTGTTTCCAACTGACACAATCTTTATTGTACAAGAAAAATACTAATTAAAGACATGACTTTATCACTTTCCTGTTTTTCTCATTGTACTGGTTTTGTTTGGCCTCAGTTTTAATGCTATTTCTTATTCTAGAAAAATAGCTTTAAAATATTTTGGTTTCCCTAAATTTGGAATACATAACAGAGACTCTAATTTTTATACACTGGATAATGCTTATGGTCATATAGTATTCCAAGACTTTCCTAACTTCTTTTCTCTTCTTTGCTAGTTAACAGTCATTATTTGCACTAACCAATTTCCTTTGCTAGACAAGCCTCTGTTTATTTCTATTTTAACTGAGCTTTTGACCAGGCTCAACTGCCATCTCAGATCATTTGCACATTAGAAGACACTTGGCATACTGAGGCCAACCTTCATTATGAATAAATCAGAGTTTCCCATTAAGAACTAATGAGTTCTTATATTGTTCCTCTGATTATTACTTTCATTCTATTTGGAATGAAAAACATTTTATCTTTTTTATTTTCTATTCCCCCAGACTACCTTCAAGGTTTTAGTGTTTTTAAAAATCCGGGCTGAGATGGAGCCCTCACCCTTTCAAACCTGTTTTCTATCACTTTCTGCTGAGAGAAATGGTACAATATTTGTAATGCATTAAAAAATACTGTATCTTAAATGAATTAAAGTTTCTATTAATTCCATGATCTGCTGTTTTCTTCATAGAAAATATTGAATGTTTTCTTCAATCTTCTTGTGGCCTTTTTTTCTTGATAATTCTTGCACTTCTGGTTTGCAATCTTCATCAAATGATAGAATAAGTACACACCACCATTCTAACCATTGCTTGCTGCATTGTAAATGTTCAGCTCCTGGTAGTTATGGTGCCAAGAATAAGTTGAATCTGAGAATTTTGCCTTCACCATTCATATTTTCCTTTCAATATGCTGGTTCTTCATGTAATAGTTGGTTATTTTTATAGTACTGGAGACCGAAATCAGGGCCTTGTGGATCTTACATTATTTCAATATTAATGAGATATTTCCTTTCCCTGGATATTTAAAATGAGGCTCTAGTCATGGATGGAAAAGAAAAACTAAATATTTGTTTGAAATTTGTTAAAGTTGTTTCTGCTTTTGATTTAAGATAAAGTAGTAGGATTGAGTTTATAATCTAAGGTGGAACTACATTATAAAATTTCATTTGAGAAACATTGGGAAAGGAAATAGTAAAACACAAAATTATATTATGTAATTATGGAACTTGGTTATAGAGAAATAAGCAATTTTGTTAGTTAATTTCTATTAACACTATTGAAATCAATTGAATAAAAATTTTCTACCATCATTTTTTGTGGAACCTAGAGTGAATGCTAGGCACAACGCTCTATCACTGAGCTATTTTCAGACAGTTGGTAGCTGGCACTGAACTGACTCTAGCACAGGAAATTCTTGAATTTGCCATCCTTCTATGAAAGACTCAACATGGCCTGGTATTACAGGCCTGGTCTGAACCAGTGCCCCAGCAGTAGAATTCTTTTACAAGTAGAGAGCTGCCTATTAAGAATTAGAGTGCTAAGTGAAAATAATAGGCTAATTATGAAAGGATACATCTATATTGCTTATATATATATATTATCACAGAATTTTTATAACTTATGATTGAATTGAGTCTCATGGAGACAAATGTCTTCTAGTAAGATTAAACTAATATTTTATAAACTAGTTTGAAATTAGTGACAATAAAATAAGATCATCAATGAATGATATCAGGCTGCTCAACCTTTTACAATATTCCAAAAAAAAGGAGAAAAAATAGAAAAGAATGCATTGTCAAAAAAGTTGCTAGAAGCAAATGTTTCCAAATGAAGAATTGAGTGTCCACAATATTCCATACAGGATGAATTTAGTTGACGTAAATTTTATTTTCATTAATTTTTTATCCCCCACTTGTAAAATTTTGCTCTTTCATCATTTATTTTAATCTGTAGGATATCTTCTTGCTCTAAATAAATTCTCTTACTTCTTGACTGCCTAGAGTTCTTTCTAAACATAAGCATTATGCTGTGAACATACATTAGTTGCCTAACATGTAAGAAGTCACAAGTTTGATCCACAGCTTTGTATAAAACCTGACTCATTCTATCACTCCAGATATAGGAAAAGGCAGCTCTGAAGTTTAATGTCATTTTCAAATACTCAGTAAGTTTGAAGGTATACTGAGCTATTTGAGATGCTAGCTCACGAAAAAAAAATGAATGATCAAAACAAAAACAAAAGCAACCAAAAAATGCCCACAATAATAGTGGCAGGATAAGTCCTTAGTTTAAACATACATTGTGGACCAACTTCTGAGAATCAGAAGCACATCTATTTCCTGAAATTAAAACAAAACAGAGATGTAGTCATAGTTTACCTATGAAACTCCTGAAAACTGATGGTTAGTTAGTGAACATTATAATCTATTTTTCAAAGCCATTTTTGGATACAAAATAGTGTCTGTTTTCTAAAGAACAGAATTTTTACTAGGTTACACTCAGGAATTACTTTAAAGCTTGCTTTTGACTTACAAATATATAAATACAATCATTTTATAACATGCTCAAGATCTTTATTAACATATAAGAATAAATACTAAATCTGCTGGATTCATAAAATTGTGCCATTACTAATTTCTAGAATTATGAAAAATAAACAGTAGATGTATTCTAAATATCATTTCAAACTAACTGAACATCTTGAGCAAATAAATTTCTTCAATATGTCTCTATATCCCCCATGTTTGCTTCTTTTCTTCCTTTTTTATGAATAACTTTTTACTTTTTATCCATGTATTTACTTGTTCATATTCCCATCCCCATCCCACATCTCCCAGTCACTCGCTCTTCTCCCCATCTCCTTATCTTCTCCCTAGCAAGGGCAGGAGGTCCCAAGGTCCCAAGGTGGCTTAGTTCAGCATCCACTCCAGGCAGATCTGCTTTCCTCACCCCAACATCAAGACTGGGTCAGGTGTTCTTCTGGAGGGAATGGGCTCCAAGGTGCTTTTCCAAGGTGTTTCAAATCCCAAACTGTTCAGTGGTTGTCCTTTGCACCTTGGGAATGCTTTGCTTTTTGTGTGTGTAGGAGGGATACTGATTTCTTGAGTTAATCTTCTATTCTGCTACATTGCTGAAGGTGCTTATCAGCAGTAGAAGTTCCCTGGTAGAATTTTGTTGATTACCTATGCATACAATCATATTGTCTACAAGTAGAAATAGTATTGCTTCTTTTTTCCAATTTGTATCCACTTAATCTTCTTTCTTTCTCTTATTGCTTTAGCTAAAACCTTCAAGAACTATATTGAATAGATAAGGGGAGCTAGACTGCCTTGTAAAGTTTCTGATTTTAGTGGGATTGCTTTGAGCCTTTCTACATTTTGTTTGATGTTGGTTGTCAGCTTCCTGTAAATTGCTTTTATTATATTTAGATATTTTCCCTGTATTCATGATATCTCTAGGAGTTTTATCATTAAGGAGTGTTGGATTTTTGTCAAAGACTTTTTCATCATCTAAGGATATGATCATGTGTTTTTTTTTCTTCTGTTTGTTTATAAAATAGATGACATTTACGGTTTTTCATATGTTAAATAATCCCTGCATTTCAGGAATGTAGCCTACTTGATCATGGTAGATGATATATTTTATATGTTATTGTATATGATTTGCCAGTATTTTGTTGATAATTTTTGCACCAATATTCATGGAGGAAATTGGTCTGTAATTTTCTTTGTTGCGTCTTTGAGTTGCTTGGGTAATAGGATAATTGTGGCCTCATTAAAAAGTTTGGCAATATTTGTTAAGTTTCTACTGTGTGAAACAGTTTGAGTAGTCTTGGTAGTAGTTCTTTGAATGTTTGGTAGAATCCTGCACGGGACCTGGGCTTTTTTTACTTGGGTGGCTTTTAATGACAGCTTCAATTTCCTTAAGTGTTATAGGTCTGTTTAGGTATTTAATCTGATCTTGATTTAATTTTGGTAAATGGTACCTATCCCAAAAGCTGTCCATTTCTTCTAGGTTTTTCACTTTTGTGGTGTATAGATTTTCAAAGTATGACCTCATAATTCTCTGGATTTCCAGGGATCTGTTGTTATGTCCCCTTTTCATTTCTGATTTTGTTGATTTGGACACTCTCTCTCTGCTTTTTGATTAGTTTGGATAAGAGCTTATCTATCTTGTTGACTTTCTCAAAGAACCAACTCTTTGATTCATTGATTCTTTGCATTGTTCTTTTTGTTTCAATTGTATTGATTTCAACTCTAAGTTTGATTATTTCCTGCCATCTACTCCTTCTCTGTGAGTTTGCTTCTAATTATTCTAATTTTGTCAGCTGTGCTGTTAGTTCTCTAGTATGGGATTACTCTAGGTTTTTTATATAGGCATCTAGTGCTATGAATTTTCTGCTTGAGACTGCATTCATTGTGTCCCACAAGTTTGGGTATGTTGTGGATTCATTTTCGTTAAATTCTAGAAAAACTGTGATTTCTTTCTTAATTTCTTTCTTGACCCAGAGGTGGTTTAGTTGAGTGCTGTTTAGTTTCCATGAGTTTGTAGGCTTTCTGGGATTTTTGATGTTGCTGAACTCTAACTTTAGGCCCTGGTGGACAGATATGATACAAGAGATTATTTCCATAATTTTGTATCTATTGACATTTGCTTTATGACCAATTATGTGGTCAATTTTAGAGAAAGTTCCATGTGGTGCTGAGAAATATGTATATTCGTTTGTGTTTAGGTGGAAGCTTCTGTAAATATCTATTAAATCCATTTGCATTATAACCTCTGTTAGTCCCTTTATTTCTCTGTTGAGTCTCTGTCTGGTTGACCTATCCAAGGGTGAAAGTGTGGTATTGAAGTCTCCTGCTAATAGGGTATGAGAATTGATGTGGGATTTGAGCTTTAGTAGTATTTCTTTTACATAGATGGGTGTCCTCATATTAGGGGCATAATATTCAGGATTGAACTCTCATCTTGATCAATTTTTCCTGAGATGAATAAGTAATGTCCATCCTGGTCTCTTTTAATTGATTTTTGTTTGAAATCTTTGTTAAATATTAGGTTGGCATCCCCAGCTTGTTCTTAGGGCCAGTTGATTGAAAAATCATTTCCCAACATTTTATTCTGAGCCTGTGTCTCTCTTCAAGTTTGAGGTATGTTTCTTGTATGCAGCAGAAGGATGACTTCTGTTTTTGTATCCATCTTGTTAGTGTGTATCTTTTTATAGGTGAGTTTAGTCCATTAATATTAAGAGATATTAGTGACTACTAATTGGTATTTCCTGTTATTTTTGGTGGTAGCTTGTATGTATTTCCTTTCTTCAGGCTTTTCTTCTGTGAGATTATCGATTGTGGTTTCATAGGAATATCTGGGATCCTTAGATTGGAGTTTTCCCTCTAATGCTTTCTGAAGGGCTGGATTTGTGGATAGATATCGTTTCAGTCTGACTTTGTCACGAAATATCTTGTTTACTCCATTTATGGTGATTAATAGTTTTACTGGGCATAGTAATCTAGGTTGGAAGCCATGTTCTTTTAGTGTCTTTATAACTTCTGACCAGGACCTTCTTGCTTTCATTTTTTCCATTGAATAGTCAGGTGTTATTCTGATGAGTCTGCCTTTAAAGGTAAGTTTGCCCTTTGATTTGCAGCTCTTAAAATTTTTTCTTTGTTCTGTATGTTTTGTGGCTTGATTATTATGTGGCTAACAGAGTTTTTGAGGGGGTCAAATCTATTTGGTGTCCTGTAAGCTTCTTGTATCTTTGTAGGCATTTCCTTCTTTAGGCTGGGAAAGTTTACTTCTATGATTTTATTTAATACATTATCTGTGCTTTGGGGCTGGTATCTTCTCCTTCTTCTATTGCTGTTATTGTCAGATTAGTTTTTTTCATGATGTCCCAAATTTCCTGAACATTTTGTGTTATGGCTTTTTTGGTTTTAGTGTTTTCTTTGACTAATGTATTTATTTCCGCTATTGAGACTTCCACTCCAGACATTCTCTCTTCCATGTCTTGAATTTTATTGGTTATGCTTGTATCTGTACATCCAGCTCTTTACTTCAGATTTTCTATTTCCAACTTTGCCTCATTTTGTACCTTTTTTATTGCTTCGATTTCAAATTTTAGTTCCTGGAATGTTTCTTTAATTTTTTTATTTTCCTTTTCTTAGTTTTCTTTGTTTTCTTTCAATGATTTGTTCAGCCCTTTCAATTTTTTATTTGTATTTTCTTCTATTTTTTTAGGAATTTTTTTATATCCTCTTTTAAGGCTTTTATAATCTTCATAAAGGTGTTTTTGCTGTTGTTTCCTTCTGTTTCCTCTTCATTGCTTTGTTTAAGTCTTAGTCTTATAGAACCACTAGTTTCTTCTGCTATTGCCTTGTTGTTCTTTATATTGTTATGGGTATTCTTGCACTGGTGTCTTCCCATGGCTTCAGTTGTTCACACATAGTCAGCTACTTGTCAGTTGTGGCTAGAGAGCTTGTTTGCCTCCTATCTGCTCGGAGCAAGGTCTGTATAATTCCTGACTCTGCTCTGGACATGAGTCAGAGTTTTAAAGGCATCAGTCCCTCTCTGATCATGCAGTTCACCCCGGATGTGGCGCCCAGCCATGTGAGGTCCCTTCTTTTATGGGTTGCTGGAGTAGGCCCTTCAGAGCTAAAGCCTAACCATGTTTACTTCTTAAAAAGAATAATTTTAAAGCAAACAAGCAGAAAACCTTTCTATGAATTCTCCCCCAGAAAATGATTGTGTTTTTCTACCTTCAAGTTGTTTCAGTGAACAGCAAATCGAGAAGTTATTCAACATTTTTAAAAAATTAGATTTAGTCACTATTATCATAAAAACACAAGGTCCTAATTATATTCTGGCTGCTCAGGAATGCATATTTCATTGTTTTCCAAGTTTTGTCATGTTTCCTTTATCACCAGAAGAAATATGACTCTAAGTTCATTCTACTCTTCAGGTGAAAGGTAACAAGGAACAAATAGTGTGCAATGAAAAACAAGAGATTGCTGTTCTGATTTGATACTTTAAATAACTATATTTAACCAATTAGTTTAGGTACAATGCATTTCTTTAAAGATTTCTCCCATATATATGTAAAAAATAACCATTTGTTCTTTACCTTCTAATGATTTCTATTTAATAAGTAATCTAATGAGCTGAAAAATTTTTCTTCCTTCTTGTTTGTTTATAAGAAGGAAGACATTCATTGAGCTGCATTTTCTGGGTCCTTGGCTGCTTAAAAATTAAATTAAATAAAGTTAATTTGTTTGTATGGAATAAAATATCTTTACTTTTGCATTGTGAATAAATTGCCTAAGGATAACTATCAGAAGATAGATGAACTTGATTCAAAATTTAGGCCAGAACTATTGTATGAATCATGTTTAAAGCAGCATCTCTCCTAAATTACCTTAATTAAAAATCTAAACTGTTCACATCAAATAGTCAATGTCTGTTACAAGCAACACTTTCATTTCTCCTTGTCCTTTGGAGTTTAGTTAGTTATTTAGTAAATTTCCTGACAAGTTGTCTGCTTATTGCCCAGTCTGCCTATCTGGCAAAATGAGAATCTTCTAATGTTTCTGGGAAGACCTACCTTTTACAAGTCTTGCTTTTGTTAAGAAACCTCATTCTATTCTTCATGGTCTGTGCACTAATATTCTCATTGCTATGACAAGAACACTACATACAGTCACTTCAGAGAAGAATAAGCTCTCTGGCTAATAGTTTAAGGGTGGAGTGCATGATGGCAACAAAAGCTTGGCAGGATCATGAAGTGCATGGTCATAGTCAAAGTCTGCAGTCCAAAAGCAGAGAAAGGTGGAAGCTGGTCCTCATGCACCTTCTTTTCTATTCGGTACAGGACACCAGCTTGACTAGGAAGTGCTGCTGACATTCATGGTGGGGTTCTCCATTAAACATTGTTCTCTGCATAGTTCCTTATGGTCACACTCATAGATTTTCTAGAGAAATTCAAATAACACTATCCTATTAGCAAAAATTAGCCAACCCAAATCTATGCCTTGTTAACGTGGTACTAAAACATATTCCTTGTAATGCCATAAATTGTCATTATTTGTATTTGTTTGCTCATGAACATCTCACAATCAAAATGAATCCAGTTTTAGTTCAGTAGTCCTACTGTTTGTTTGTTTGTTTGTTTGTCTGTCTGTTTGTTTTTAACAGTTTTGACTCTTCAGTACTCTATACTGCAAAGTTTTTTTTTTCTGAAATTCAAGACAATCCATTCACTTTGAGACTTTGATATAATTAGCTATATATTTCCAATACAGAGGGACACAAGTTAACTACTTCTGTTATAATAAATAAAAATTGGAGGATACATTTTATATTATATGTAAATTTAAAGCAAGAATAACAGCAAGCAGAGAAAATATAAACTACTAAAACTCCATGTATAGCTTTGAGGACCGTAAGAGAAGCATTTGGCTATTCAGGCTTCATCTCATCCTTTGTATTCCTCTCTGGCTTCATATTTTTCTCATCTTGTACTCACGTATCCTGTGTCTAGGCTTGATCTTTCTCAATGATTCCTTTGGAAACCAAAACAATACATTACCACCATCTTCTTTCATTAAGAAAGACAGGAACAGCAAGTCATGTTACGTAGCAATAGTCCTGCCTATTTTGGGGGCTGAGAAAGGAAGGAAAGTCTCTAAAATCCAAGAGTGTGGGGGAGGGCCAAATGATACTTATTTCTATATCTCTGTCATCTTCTGAATGTAGAACCTTTCTTTTGAATGACTTTTCCTTCTTGACTGCAGATTTCTTCAGCCGAAGTATCATGGTAATAGCATCTCCAACATCGTTGTATCTCCATTGCAATTCATGATATACTTTCTCAGCTTCATGTAATGGCTTCAGAAGATCTCTTCTTCATCCTTTTTCAAAAAATGTTTGTAACCTTGATACAAACTCTACAATGCCACACTCTTGCATATTCGATGACTATAAAACCAACACAACAAGAATGATCCTGCCTAATTGTATAAGAGAAGTATCCTTTCTTAGTCCACAGTAGCCCTGGCCTTTGTGTGGCATCAGGATGACCCTGGGGACTTTCTCAGTTTACATTCTGTTTTCAAATGATTTGCATTTTTACTGGTGGAAGCCTTTGATGGGCAGGGTCTTGCTCTCAGGGCACCTTTTCTCTGGCTCTAATGCTAATCTCTTTAACAAATACAGGTGCATTGTCTGTACTCTCCTTGTCCACAACTTTAAATTCACTTAGGTTTCTTCCCTAGCCAAGCTGTGCCTGTCCATCTTTTTCTCTTCCCCGGTCTCTCTGATAATAGATCCAATGAAGGGCAGTGAGTTATAATTATACTGCAGCTCTTTTGAAATATCCTCTGACAAAATACTTAATGCATTATTTTCAGAGGGCTTAAATTTTCTGAATAGTGGCACAATGCAAAATATAACATGGATGTCCTCTAGTCCTGTGTCTGATACATTTATGCTCATCCATGAGACTTTATGAACTGGGGCTATACTGGCCGAACTGCTCTTAGCACTTTAGTATCCTGAACCCCTGCCAGGATGCATAATTAAGCTCTGCCAGAAAAAGAGAGGAAAAAATGAAGCTATGAGCTAGGAAAACTTTAGATTTGTAATCACAGTTATAGTTATAATGGTTTAAGAACTATCCATTAGATATGTACCAGTGCTCATCTTCAATATTCTATATTAGCTCTTTTTTTTCTTATTGTTGTGAAAAAATTCCTGAGACTAAAGCAATACAAGAAAGAGGTGTGGTGAGCGAGTATTGATAGCATAAGGTAGCTGATCACAATCAGGCTGCATCAGAAGCTATCTGATAAATGAATTCTGTTGCCCATGTTTTCTCTTTTTATAAAAGAAAGGACCCCAGACAACGAGATAGTACACTCATAATCAAAGTGCATCTTCCTGTTGATAAGTACTCTACTGTGCAAATGGACCACATTAAAATTCATTCTTCAGTTGAGGGGCTACTACTCAGCAGTTTAAAAAATAAAAAGTATCCTAAAATTTATCACTAAATGATGAAACTAGGAAAACAATCATTGTCAGTGAAGTAACACAGACCAAGAAAGACAAACATGGTATGTGCTCACTCATAAGTGGATGTTAGATGTAAAGCAAAGGCTACAATCAACAACCCCTGAGCATCTAGGTAACAAGGAGGAGCCTAAGAACCTAAGAGAGACATCCATGAGCCACACCCTGGGAAGGGGAAAGAAAGATCTCCTGAGTTCACTGAGACCATATTAGAGAGGGAGAAGAGAAGGTAGGATTAGAACACAAGGAAATGAGATGGCTGAATGGCTAGAGGGACAGAGAGGGAGAACAAAGAAATAGATATCTTGAAAGAGGGAGCCATTGTGGTGTTAGAGAGAAACCTGATGCTAGGGAAATTTCTAGGAATCTAAAAAATGACCCTGGCTAAGACTACAAGAAATAGCAGAAAGGGCAAACTGACTTTCCCTTATAATCAATTAGATGACCAGCCTAATTGCCATTCTAGAACCTTTATCCAGCAGCTGATGAAAGCAGATGCAGAGATCCACAGCTAAGCCCTGAGGGGAGCTCCCATTCTAGTCAAAAAGAGGGAGGAGAGATTATATGGGCAAAAGAGTCAAGATCATGGTGAGGCAAACCAAAGAGTCAAGCTGACCTCAGCTATTGGGAGCTCACTGACTCCAAACTGATAGCTGGTGAAACTTCATGAGACTCATCTAGGCTCTCTGAAGGTGGATGACAGTTGAATGGCTTAGGTAGTTTGTGGGGCTTTTGGCAGTGGGACCAGAATTTATTCCTAGTGCATGAACTCATTCCCTACAAAGCCCATTCCCTACAGAGGAACACCTTGCTCAACCATGATATTGGGGTAAGGACCTTGGTTCTACCTGAACTGGATATGCCAGAGTGCACTGACGCTTCCTGGGAGTCCTAACCGTCTCTGAGAAGTGGATGGGAGAATGGGATGGGGAGAAGCTGGGGGATGACGGGGAAGAGAGGATGAAGAGGGAACAGTGGTTCTTATTATTATTTTAAAAATTTTTAAATGATAATAAAAAGAAAGTGTATCTTCCTACTTCAGCTGATCCACTCTGTTTTTTCTTTATTTTGTATTTATCAAAAAAACAGTAAAATGAATTTATAGTTATTGTTAACTTTTCAGCTGATCCACTCTTAAATATCACTCACATATGTGTCCAGAGGTTTTCTCCATAGATGATTTAAATTCCTTCCAGTAGACAATGAGACGTTAACAAAACAAAATGTATAAATAAAATAAAATATTTTAAAGGAACTTAATAAATGGAATTAGCAGAGTTTTTTTTATCAAAGTCACTGGATCATGCCACCGTCATACAGTTTGTATCTGTTTTATATGTCATATTGGAAATCCAATCTGTCTTAGAGTAAAAATCACATGGTGTAATAATTGTGGCTGCATATTAATCCTGTTTATAATAGATTTTAATACTCATAGAACTATAAAACGTGTCGCTCTCATTTAAAACTGCAGTTATGGGAATAATCTCTTCACCTTTGATTTACAAAGCTAAGGGAGTTTCAGTGCTTTCCCAAAGTTTAGACAGCTGAAAAAATGTGTAATTCAATACTGAAGACACCCATGTCTCCTACAAGATCTTCACCCATTAGAAAACCAATTCTACATATAATTTTATTTTATAAAAATTATAATGTGGGAAGATACTTATTGTTATAACGTGAGACTATTTTATTAATGAAGGCTATGAGTTGCTCACATACATTTCTAAAATATGTGTCAAATCCATTCCTACTGTGACAGAAAGGAGACTAATGATCAATAATAATTATAGTAGCTAACGTTAATGAATGTCAGTTATGTTCCTAACACCATGCAATGCATTTTCATATACAAAGAAGTGTGGCAAATGGTTTTTCTGCCATTTTTAACTGAATAAACACAGAGAAGTTTAATTTTCATGCAACAGTAAAGTTGAGATTTACACCCAAATTCTTTGAAATAAATATTACCATATCCCACGATGGCACAATATCACTAAAAGACACGCTATTCAAAGTCACCTGTGTAGGACAGAGCTGAAGAAAACTTGAATTAATCAGAGTCTCAAATTATTCTTGGATAAGGAGATTCAATATTGTAAGAATGCCAATTCTCTCTAAATTAAGCTCTAAATTTAATGAAATCACAATCAATATTCCAACTTGAGGGCAGAAATAGGTCAGAAGGGTGACAGCCATAAGGGAACAGTTTTCAGTTCAATATAAGAAAGCATCTTCTATGAGTAAGAATTATCCAGAAATGGAAGAAAATTGTGAAATAGTTAACATTACATTGCCTAAGAATTCTGGTGAAGTATCAATCTACCCTGTATTGAATATTTGAAAGTGATCAATTTTTTAAGAGTGTATCCCTAGGGGACATATTGTTATGAAACTTAATTATTTTATATTCTTTACACAGCAGGTACACAACATGGTCCATCTTGAGCAAGAACATAGCTTGTAACATCACATGGACTTGGGCTGGAATTAAGGTCTACTAAATCCTAGCAGCAAAACTGAGAACTGTCTGAATCCTTAGATCCTATTTTTTTATTCTCAGACTGTAGTTCTTCATAGTAAAATATTACTATGAAATGCATTCTTACAGGGTTAAGTATAATTATATTGGAAGAACATGAGTACATTATTGGCTACATGTTTAGTTTTAATAAATGAAGTTATTATCATTGATATAGAGACATCAAAAATCAGATTAGTTAAGTGATGTGCACAGAAAACAGCAAATATGCAATTGAACTAAATAATGTTTAAAATTATTTCTAACATTAAGTTTCTATAAAATTGTGGATTTATAATTGTCTCTTCTCAGTATGGCAATTTTACAAAAACTTGATGTGCTGAAATCAGAATGGTGTCAAGTAAGATGCAGATATTACCTACCTAACCATGCATTACCAGTTTAATTTAATAGCATGTATTTAAATGAACTAATGTGCCATTTTTGAAATTCATTGCACAAAAAGAAGGAACTTAAAACCAGGCAATTCATCAGATTATTAACCTGTTTAAGGCCTAAGTTCCTTAAGAAAATGGATAATATCTATTTTTATAGTTAGAGGAAATTGTAAAGTATAAATGCTTCTGAGAGGTAAAGGAGTTTTTATTTCTTGCTTCTTTGCTAGAATATATAGAATATCTCTGTAATAGAGAAAAGAGGATGGATTGCTTCCTCTCCACTAGGAATGAACCGGTACTGCAAGGTCCAGTATGAAGAGATGCTCTTTAAGCATGTTGAGAAACAAGAAATATTCAATATCAAGTAGTTAAGTTACAATAAACCAGTAGTGGACCTTTCTAGGACCCACAAGTTAGGAGACATTGTTAAACTTTTATTTCTATGTGTTTTCCTCACTGAACCTAGATATATAGATTTAACATGGATTTAAACTGATGAATACTTTCCAGAAATTGTAAGTGAGTGATTGAGGGTGAGGTTACCTGTCTTTATCCAATAAGAAGGAACAAAGAAAGATATTAACATCTAAGCTGAATGAAGGGGAGTCATGTGTGCAGGAATGGACAGTGACTATTTTCTGGGCATGAAAAAAATTTCTGGACAAAGACAAACAAAAAATGGGTCCAATGAAGTGAAGACCAAAGCAACTTCAAGTTAGACTTTGACATAATAAGAGCCCTAATGAGTGTGGTTAAAAGACAATGTCTATCAATAGTGCCCAAATAAAAGATTTTCCAAGTTGAAGCAGGTATATAACTAATTGCTTTGTTGCTAGTTGTCTTAAAATTATCTTTAGTGAGATAAAATTGATTTTATATGAGAGTTTGTTAGTTTTGATGCATGTATAATGCCTGTAAAATCATTTCCAAAATTAAGTCAGAATACATTAAATACCACTAAAAATTTGTCCTGAAGGTTTATAATCCTAATGTGTCCAAAACCTCTGCTGCCTCCAAACTTAAGTTCTTTAAGTTACTGACCTAATATAATTTTCTATAGCTGAGCTTGTAATTTCTAGAGTCTTCAAAAAACAAAATTATATTAGACTAACAATACATAATCTGGCTTATTTTACTTACATAGTCTTTTGAAGTCAAACAACTTGCATGCTTCAACAATAGTTTTTTTTTTCCTAGTTACTGTTATTTTAGTATACCTATTATTTATGAATATCACATTTTTTAATCTATCTACCTATTATTTTCTCTACTACCTACATTTTCTGTTAATTTTTGTGTTTCTAGACTTTTTAGTCCACCTGGGATGCTATAAAATAAGTCACTATACACAAATAGTTTACACAAAACAAAAGTGAATTTGCATATATTTGGAGGTTGTAGAGTCCTACTTTAAGACAGACATAGATTTGGGTTCTGGTGAAGATCTGCCTTTTGACTCATAGATGGAGCCTTTCACTGCAACCATACAATGGTAGGAGTGGTAATGATCCTATCATCTTTTTTCCCAGATCATGGATCTCATTCTTGAGATATGAGCCTTTCTGATATAATCGCCCCTCTCTTGTTCCTATTTTCTAACATCTTCACCTTGACCATTAGAATTAAACATTAGAAATTTGACAAGACATATACTGAGAGAACAGCCATGTGTTAATATTACAATTATATATTATAAGAAGTCTAAACTGTCTAGCATAGTGAATGTATACAGGTATGTCTTTATAAAATAACCACAAAACTGCTTTCCAGAGTGGTGATACTAACAGTGTATGAGAAATCTATGTGCTCCAACTATTAGCAATTCTTCTAGGATCAAAATTTCAAATCATGGTCATAGGTATACAGCAGCATGTATTAAGAGATGATTTTTTTCTTTCCTTAATTATTTGGAATATCAAATAACTTTAAATTTCCATTGGTCTTTCCTTTACCTTCTTTAGTAAAAATACTTTTGCACATTTCTTTAAGTTGTATAGAATATACTGGGAGCATTGACTTTGAATGTCGTGTCTACACTTTAGAAATATGTCTTTCATCATCTGATATATGACTGGGAAACATTTGCTCTCAGTTTGTGGATTCTATGTAGTTTTGTTCTGTTAACATTGCTGTCCAAAATCAGTTAAAAATAAATAAATAGTTGTTAAAGTATAAAATGATATTGAACTATATCAGCATTTCTGTTATAAATTATATTTTGATATCAAATCTAAGGAATGCCTTGCTAATATTTTTCTTTATTAAATTTCAAAACTTTCATTAAATTGGGTTCATATTTCATTTTATTTTCCCTTTAGAATTAACTTTGGTGAGCCACCATATATTGCTGGGAATTGAACCCAGAACCTCTGGAAGAATAGCTAGTGCTTTAACCACTGAGCCATTTCTTCAGCATGAATGTGCTTTTTTTGTAAATGGGGAAATCATAACTGTGGATATGATTCTGAGAGGACTGATAACTGAGTTTGATGGGGTACATGATGCAAAATCACCAAATAATAAATTAAAAGAGAATTAACTTGTATATTATGCAAAATATTTGTTCATGTTCTTTATAATAGAGCAAATATTAGCATGTAATTTTTCTAGCAGTATTGCTAGTGGGAAAATATACTTTTTCTATTGAATTATTAAATTTAATATTTTCATATATGTTGATATATCCCTATATACTCTAGTCTGTTGAACTTAAATACAAATTTATGTCAATGCTAAACTATTTGAAATATGTATATATATATATCACATACACACACACATATATATGTTAATAAAAATCCTGAACTCAACGTGGTCTTACAAAAATTGTTTTTCTTTTCAAAGTTACAGTAAATTCCTTGGATTTACAATTTAGAATTAATTTCTTGCAGCTTTTTTTCCTTTCTAGGTATCTATTTTCTTATGGTTTCTATTAATATTTTGACACAAATTTTTAGAAAGATGGTAATTGTGTATCTTGATATTGTGTTATTTTTCATGTTTGTGCTTGGGCCTTGTTGAATTTCTTCACTTTGTATCAAATGTGCAAATTTCTTATTCACTATTTTGAAAAAATAATTTTCAAATATTCATTTCATTTGTTTCTATGTATGTCTTTCTATGATCTTGGGTGAAATTATATTAAAATACATGAAATTGTGCCACAGCTCACTGGAGATATGCTCATTTTCAAATTTTGCATTTTCTCTCAAACGGTGGCAATTGTTATTTGTACAATATCTAACTATGTCAATACAATACTTATTGCTGCCTTTAAGTTAAATATCTTTTTTAAATTTCTGTTTTAAGATAGTTGTATCCCATGCTGATGTGACATTAATGAAAATCCTTCTTCATCTGCATTCCCACATAGATATTGAAATTATGAGTCACCACATGCAACTGATTCATGTCTCCCTCAAGTTATTCTGTTTCCTCTTAATTTTTTGGACATATGATAAGAAGTCCTAAAAACTATTAGAATTGACTAATCTTCTAATTAAGTCATTAATGTGAGTCATTGGCGCATTTTCATCTATTAATTTTATCATGTTTCCCACCCTCTTTTTGTAACATTAGGTTTTGGTTTCTATGAAAGAATGCCTGACATAACTAGCTGAAAACAAGGCACATTTTATTTTGATTCACTGATTTGGGAGACTTAGTTCATTTTTATTAATCCTCAAATACTTGGAGAGAACATCATTTCATTGAGAACATGTGGCAGAGAAGTGTTTTTCATTTCATAGCCACCCAGGAAGTAGAAAGAGAGGCAGGTATAGACCTGAGACAAGATATCCTCCTTCAATCCATTCCTGATGACCCACTTTTCTCAGCTAGGCCTTACCTAATTATGGTTCCACAATCTCCAAGCTGAGGATCAAGTACAGAACATATGAATCTATGGAGGATATTTTATATTGTAGCCATAACAACTGACAATTTATATTCGAATGGTAGGCATATGATGTATATCTATTTGAATGTTGGATGTTCTCTTCTACATACATTGGTAGGATTCCTGAAGATTTTGTTGAAATCTGAAAGGGTAGGTTTGGAAATCTCCAGGAATCATCCCTTTGTATAGTCCTCCCCCTCTTGTTTTTATTCTAGTTTCCTTGAACTTTTCTCAGTTTTTACTTATAAGAGGCTATTGAACTCCAGCAGAGTTCTTCTTCCCTGGCACAAGCTGGAATTTATGTATGGCTCTGTATTTTATGCCTTAGTTTTATTACTCTCTTTGTCTCACTTTGCTCTCTCTCTCTCTCTCTCTCTCTCTCTCTCTCTCTCTCTCTCTCTCTCTCTCCCTCCCTCCCTCCCTCCCTCCCTCTCTCTCTCTCTCTCTCTTTCTCTCTCTCTCATTGTAATAGGTTTCTGACCTAGACTTTCAGGCCTAGCCCTGTGGTCCTGCAATCCCACAGGCCCACAGAGACACACAAATGCTTACATTAATTTTATCCTGATCAACCTAGGGCTCAGGCATATAACTTGCTAACTCCTTCATCTTAACTCAACCCATGATTCTTATCTTATTCAGCCATTCAGCTTGGTACCTTTTCTCAGCAGCATTTCAACTTCCTTTCTCTGTATCTCCTGGCATTTCTGTTCTGCTCTTCCTGTTCTCAGAGTTTTCCCAGTCTGGTAGCTTTGCCCACACTTTCTGTCTGCTTTCAGCCAATCAGTGTTTTTATTAAAGTAATAGGCAGGACAGTTATTTAAAAATGTAACAACATAACCCCACTTACTGTTTCTCTTCCCCTCTCTCTCTCTCTCATTATTCTTGGAGATTGAATATTTTCTTCTTTCGGGGGTTGGGAAGGGGGTTAGAGGATAATTCTGTTATTATATGATACTGTGCCTGAAATGGGGGTCATATTTGTTTTACCTATTTTTGATAATTTAAAAAAGCACTTTTCTAAAGAAGATATAGAGCCCACCACTAATCTTTCTAACCTGCCATAAAATAATTGGAACTTGCTATTTAAGCAGATGATTTAGATGTGCCTACAACCAGGGGTATAGGCACTTAACTCATATTTCTTTTATATGTTCTGTTCATAGGAATTCCTTATATTTTACTATTTTATATACTATATAAATATATGTATATAAACAACCTGACAAGATAATTGTTTCAGCAATGGTCTTTTAAATAGAAATTTGAGAATTTTGAGCCAATAACAACAACTCTGGTCATTAAGCACCTGCTGGATACTTCCATCCAAAGCCTAAAATGTAGAGTCTGATAAAGGCAGATGTATTATTCTTTTAAAAAATGACATCAGATCCCACTCCAACTATAGGAACACCAGCTCACTCTTGAGGGAGGGGGGACAAAACTGGATTTGGCCAGGAGTGGAGACTGATCCAAGCATTATTGGGTCAGTGGAACCATAGGACTATCTGCTCCCTGCCCAGGGAGGGGATGGGGAGTTGCAGAGAAGAAAAATGACCTGATGTGGTGGGAGGGGGAAGGGACCTTGAATAAGGATATACAGGGATGGAAGAAAAAAATTCAGAGGGAAAGCTGAACACAAAGTAAATATATGTGTAGCAATCCTATTTGCATTATCACCCTTGATAAGTCATGCTTTTGATTTTTATCTTCTTTATAGTTATTGTGAACTTTTCAGCATTTTAAATTCATTTTACTGTTTTTTTGATAAATACAAAATAAATAAAGAAGAAAAAAATGACATATTAGTCCAGGCAAAATAATTCCAAACATGTTCATTTACTCTTCTAATTTTCTATAAAGAATGAAAAAATTAAGACATTATTAAATCTTTGTCTTTTTTTAATGACTAAAAATAATGCTGAAATTTATTTTCCATTCGTGTTTTCCTTGGCTCCTTCCCCGTCATCTCAGTGACCACACAGGGATATAAAATGTCCACACACTCACTAGCCAGTAGCTCTTCCAAAGACTTTGGAGGTTTTGTTTGTTTGTTTTGATTTGACTTAGAGCTCTGGGGTCAATATATCCCACAGAGATTAGTAATTATCTAAGAAGATGCTGTAGTTTATCTATGTCCTTGTAGGTGTATGGCAACATTGGCCGAGTCTATAGACTCTAACTCTAACTCCATCTCGGCTACCCATAAAGATGAGTTAGACATTCCCACAAAAGCTGTATTAGGTGCTATATTGGTAGAATGAGGTAGTTGTTAAATTAAAAAGAAAGAAATATTAGACCTGGAGATACAGGTCCATTGGCTTAAATGACATGATCAAATCCTGACTGTGGTGGTGTAAGCCTGTAATTCTAATACTTAGAAACTGAAGGAAGGGATGTCAGAAACTACAAGTCATTCTTAAATATATAGTGAGTTTGAAGACATTTTGGGTTGTGAAGGCTCCTGTCCCTTCAAAACGAAACAAACACTAAAACCCAACTAATTCTATATATCTAAAAATTCAGAATTTTAATAAACAAAAAGAAATAGGTTAGAATAGTATTAGTCTTAAAATTTATTGGTGTATATAACTGCCCAAACAGCCGGTTTACAAGATGCTTTGAAGCCAA
Organism: Sigmodon hispidus; assembly: GCA_004025045.1. Lineage (NCBI taxonomy): Eukaryota > Metazoa > Chordata > Mammalia > Rodentia > Cricetidae > Sigmodon > Sigmodon hispidus. Next base: position 51,700 of record PVIH01003021.1, on the reverse strand, counting down.
TTTATAAAGCAAAATAAATTACTGTCATGTAGTCTATTCTTACTGCAAAGTAAAGCCTTTCAGAATGTCTATGTACCAGGAAGAGTCTCCCAACAGCACTTGTTACTGATTCCATTTGACAAGTGGCTGCTTCTCGATAATTACTGTACAAACCATTACTTCCAAAATAAATTAAACTCTCATCACTTTATCCTGCTCTTCTACATTCATTAATAAGAATCTTGTAAAATAGGTAGCTGCACCTGCATTCGTAAGCACAGAAGCTGTTTTGAAAGACTGTGTGTGCTTTTGAATATCTTTTGTCTTTGAGAGCTACACTGAACTCATCTATGATGAAAGTCCTGTCATTTTTGTCAGTGAGGGGTGGGGTGTAACCAAGTCCTAAAATCAAAGAGGATTAAGTCATTTGCACTTAGGTAATAATGCATGCATTTATTATCTGTCTAGGGCCAATTTCCACAGTAAAAGAACATGTACGCATGATTCTCTACATATTATTGCTTTTCACAGAGCAGAAAGCTCTGTTGTTTTGTGAAATATGGTCTGTTTGGTCTGTTTCTGGATGTGACCTAACCATAAGTGAAGTAGAGCAAAGCTGAAAGATACTTTTTCTCATTAAAAAAAAAAAAAGATCATAGCACATGCTTGTGGTTTGGATTAGTTAGAATTCATTCTATTTGTGTCAAAAGATTTTTTGACATTCCCAAACTGAGATCAACATCACAAAATAATGATCTAAAGGTAATAGAATTTCTCTAAGTGTCAGGAATCACCTTACATCTTTTAGCTTTTTATATATGTTTTAATTTCTTCTCTTCTTCATTTTATTTTATTTTGTTCATTTTTTTCTCTTGAATTTTGTTTTATTTGGATGGGAGTGTGGGGTGGGGGGCAGATTCGAAGAGACAGAAAATAAATGGGATCAAGATACATGAGATAAAAAACACATCGAATACATACATTTTATTTTTAAATGTATCCTTGCTACTGATGTCAAATACACAGTGTACTCAACAAACCAGAAACTTGAAATCCTCTTGTTCTCATTTCAAGTGCTTATCTTTAAACATTTTACTCGAACATTAATTTTTTTATTATTGATTGACTAGTTGCTGTATAAATATGCCAATTTTTCTTCTATTCTGATCTATGTGTGTATCAACTTAAACATTGCATGTGCAATATGTTTTGTTACAGAGCCACATGTTTGTCAGTCAGTTAGCTCTCAGCAAGGTGTGCATAAAACTGTACAGCATCCTCTGGCCTTAACTGACTACACATTTTATTGCAACTCCTAGATATAGCTACCAATAGTTGCTTTCAGATGCTGCTTCTTTTTCTAACTATGTCCCAAATTTTCTCACCTTATTCTGTAAATAACCTTGCCTCAAGAGATTTTAGAATTACTGCCTTAAGACCCCAAAGCAAACAATTATTCTCCAAGACAGTTCTGATATGAGATATAATGTCTCCAAAGATGCTCTGACAAATAGCCACACCATCATGACAGTGTAAAATGAAGCACTTGTAGAAAAACCGAGCGTTTTCTTTCTAAAAATAAATAAGTATATAAAGCTTTCTCTGTCAACAGAATATTCTTGATAAAGTACCTACACAATGATTGCTTGTGCATATATGTGTGTGTGAGTTTCTACATAACCCAGAAGTACTGCATTTTCATTATTTTAAACAAAATGAAAATGTTTGAAAATATTTAGCATGCATCCAGCCATTATATAACTTAATTGACAATTTAGTTCAAATTCTATGATTCTTGGAAGCTTTTAGAGATTGAAAGATATCAACATTTTTAGATCCTAATCTCATAAATAATATGAAGTCTCCTTGCTCATTCACATGTTTTCCCTTTCACTACTTTCCCTTTGACTTAATTTTTCATGCTATATTAGCAGTCTAAACTGCTAGATAAAAATTTAATTTACTTACATAAATAATTGGAATAAAATTATTTTTGTAATAAAAACCATTTAATATCCCCAGAGGACAGGCTTTTAATTTTTCCTTTCTTCCTTTTTTCTCTCCCTCTCCCTCTCTCCCTCCATTTCTTTTTTTTCTTTCTCTCCTTCTTCTGACTTAAAAGCTGTTATGTGACCCAGATTACTCTCAAACAAGGCCTCTCCTTAAACCTCCCAAATACCTGGATCCACAGGCCCTGCTCAACATAAACAACTAGAAGAACATCATTTGAGCTTATGTTTTTCTCTCTGCACTCAAGGAAATAAAAAGACAATGTCTCTGGCCTAAAAACTAAACCAATAAATAAATTAATTAATATGTAAAAATGTGCTAAGAATAGCAAAAGTGATTCAATTGAATAGAACTAAAGCTTTAAAAGACAGTTAATAAATAAGCAAGTCTTTAAAGATAATTGATAGTTCATTTGTGTTAGTCAAATGTCAGAAATATACGAGAGGAGAATAAACTTTATATTGAACCTTTAGTATTGGAAATAATTAAATTCATTTGACTTGCTAATTTCGAGAAGCTTATGCTGTTGATTATGTTCAAAACTTTTTGAAATACTCCATTTCAATGGTCTTATAAAACTTTGAGATTTCTCTAAAATTTAGAAAATCTATTCTGTTTAAAGTTAAAAAAAATCTCTTTGTTTTTTGTAATCTAAAAGCTTTTTTTGTTGTTGTTTTTTATTTAAATATACCCACAACTGTTCCCCCTCCCTCTCCTATTTCCAGTCATCTACCAGCGCCAAGCTGAAGTAGGAACAAGCCACTCTCCTTAACACTAAGGCTTCTTAACAAGATGTTCCTCTGTAGGGAATGGGCTCTAATAAACCATGCCTTGTTCAGTCCTCTGAAGGTTCCCCAGCTGTCAGTTCAGAGTCAATGAGCTTCCAATAGCTCAGGTCAACTGTCTTGGTTGGTTTCCTCATCATGATCTAAATCCCTTTGCTCATATAATCTCTCCCCTTTCTCTTTAACTGGACTGGGAGCTCCATCCAGTGCCTAGCTATGGATCTCTGCATCTGTTCCCAACAGTTGCTGGATGAAGGTTCTATAATGAAAATTAGAGTGGTCATCAAATTGATTAGAAAGGAAGGTCAGTTTAGGAACCCTCTCCACTATTACTTGGAGTCTTAGCCAGGGTCATCTTTGTGGGTTCTTGGGTATTTCCCTAGCACCAGGTTTCTCTAACCCCACAATAGCTCCATCTATCTAAATATCTATTTCATTGTTTTTCCTCTCTGTTCTTACCCTGACTCAGTCATCCCATTTCTTAAAGTTCTCTTCCCACCCCCTTTACCCCTCCCTGCTATGGTTCCAATTTACTGAAGAGAAAATATCTCCCTTTAAAATATCTTCCCATAAGTACAAGTATTTTATTCTGTAGCAATACAAAGGATTTACCATGTAAATGGCACTAAAACCTATATTAATTAACTTTCTATCTGCAAGAATTTTTTCTTTTCATTAAAGAAACACTTCTTTTCCTTAATGAAGTGCGATTTTATTGTCACAGATTCTGATGACACTCTTGGGATCCTTGGGTCCTCAAGAAGACAATACTTAGTTCAGGTGTATGAAGTAGAGGTGGCCACACACACCTTATAATTAAGCAAACTATTTTGTCAAATGCAGACTGAAAAACTTTCATCTACTTATAGAAAACAAAAGGTACATAAAATAAGCACCTTTAAATAAATGTAGCTATAATATGGCTACACTGAGAAAGACAGTTGGCCAGGTGGGTGTGGCCACATACTCCTACAGTTCCTTTCCAATGATAGAATTCTTAAATGTATTCACAAACTAAATCTATATCTTTGAAAAATAGTCAGGTATCCTCAGCGCAATATCTCTATTTTATCTAAATTATAATAAATATGAGATGAAGTAATGCCCCAATATGTCAAATTGCTAGACTTTCAGAATGAAGTCTCAAAACTCTAATGTGTATGTACTTGATTAAGCAATCACATTATCATCTACCACTAAGTCTTTTTGTTTTTAAACATGAAACATGGCAAATGCATTCATCTGAATTTATCACAGTAAGGTAGAAATTAGTTCCATTACTTTAATAATTGTAAAACTGAAACTTAGGATTTCTTTCTCAAATCAGACTGTGTTAAATGTAAAAATAAATTAATAATTAAAACAGGTTGTTGTCACCACACAAAACTCAGGTTTAATTTATCTGTGTCTATATATAGTGACCCCAAGTGAGAACCTAGATAATCTTCTTCAATATGCTTTACTCTTTGAGATTATTTTAGCTCTTCTATAATTTCATTTTCAGTCTTCCAAATTCATTTTCATCCTTTGGTTATTTATGAATATTATTTAAAACTCTTCCATGGTTTTCACCTTTTTATGTCTTATAATACAGGTATTTGCATATTTATCTAGATCTATCTTTCACAATGTTCACCTGATTTAGTCAGTTTGTCCATTACTGGGACAAAGTAACCAAGAAAACAATTTCAATTATGCCCAAGTTTCAAAAGATTTAGTCTATGATTGTTGTTTCCAGACTCACAGTGCTTTCATTAGATTCCTATTGCTATGCTAAAAACCAGGACCAAAAGCACTTGGAAATGATTTATTTCATATTACAGCTTACAATTTATCCTCCAAGAAGTCTGGACAGGAACTCAAGTCAAGAACCTAGAGGAAGGAGCTGAGTCAGAGGCCATGGAGAAGAGCTGATTACTGACTTGTTATTCAAGGCTTGCTCAGCCTACTTTTATACACCTCAGGCCACCAGCTCAGGATTGACATCATATAATGTGCAGCTCCCGCCCTCCAACAATAACTAATTAAAAATGTGAGCTGGGAAGATCACTCTAATAGTAGATGTATTAGGCTATATCATCACTCTTAGCCTGCCTAGGAAATCCAAGCTGGTACCATTGAGAATGCCTTGTGTCAAAGTCCCTGATAACAGCAGTATCATGAAAGCTATAAGTTGTCAGACAAGGAATTTCTAGAAATTCACGAACCACACTGGCCGCACTGTTTTTTCTAGTCATTGAATTCTTTATTTTATTTTATTTAAATAACTTTTTTTTTCATTTATTTTACATACCCAGAGCAGTTTTCCCATACTCCTTTCTATCTATATTTGATTTGAATTCTTAAATTAAGTCTCTATTGCTGGAGACATTGCATTCTTTTGTTGGAGGTCATAAAAAATTCATACCAAAACTGATCTGGAAGATTGTGCTATGTTGAGTGGCCTTCAATATTAAATGGAATCACTATGAAGATTGCTGGGAACAATTGTCACCAGTAGTATTGCTCAGGTCCATCTCCTGTATCAAATGCTACCCACATGTCAGTCAAGACATGTCTACCAGTATAATAGAAGCATGACTATTATAGATTTATGCAACTGATTTCTGGTTTGATTTAAGCCACACAGCATAGAAGGGAACTCACATTCAGTACTATAATCTTGGGCCAACAATCATGAGTAAGGAAGTCATATGGCCCAAGTGAAATGCAATACTATTGCTCTTTCAAATTAGTGTGCTTTTCCTGGTAAATATCTGCATTCGTACCTATTGATTACTGCTACTGTCAGCCTTCATTGGTTGTGTGGTAAATTTTCTTTTGTCGTGGCATAGTGGTACATACCAAAGATTTATAACCACTTAAGTCCTAAAAATAAGTGATTGTTGTTATAGCTTTGGAGGCCAGTGTTCAACCGTAAATTAAAAAAAAGAATAAAACAAGACATCTGACCATAATTTCAACTCCTCCAAAATTCAGGGAACATCACAGAAGATAATATAAAAGAATAATAAAGTTAAAGTGTGAAGTTTTATATTGCTGGGTTTTTCCAGTTAAAGTATGCTACCACAGGCAGCCACAACTACCTCTAGTTCTAGGGTCTAATGCCTTCTTTGATTCTGAGGACACAGGCACACATGTGGTACACTTGGGAACATACAAATTAGATAAAACATTTTCTTTAAAAATTAGTTCAGAGACTAGATAGCAAATATAGCAATGAAATTTTGATGACTATTCTCAGTAAATGGATGATGTCTAAAAAGCAGTCTTTAAGGAGACAGAAATATTGATGTAAAAGGAGATTCCTGACAGTGTGACTTCATTGGAAGCCAAATGATAAAGAATTTGTACAGGGATTAACTAGACAATAGTATTGGATTTTTCCTGTTGAAGAATAATCAGAATCAGAGTAAAGATGAAAAATGAGAAGACAGAAAAAGAGAAATTGCCATCTGTGTTTTATTGTGCCACATTAGTCTGCTAAGTGCTTTATGTGAATCATCATATACTCTTTCAAAAACAATTTTATGAAAGAAGCACTTTTGCAGTAAAATTCCATGGTACTGCATTGTGTAAATACCATTGGCTTTCAGACTTAGGAATCACAGTCAGTCAGCTGATCTGCCTCATTAGTCATTTCACAAGCCTCATTGTAACAAATGCCTACAATACCAAGGCTGATTTCTTGGATTTCCACTTATTGAAACAAAACAGGGTTTGTAGAATTACTCATATTTGATAGCTGATAAAATTATGGACATAGGAGATGCTTTTGCATTCTACACTCATGAGACTATCAAAAGCACATTATTTTTACCAAACCCCACAAAATTCCAATCTATAGTGAACTTATCATTGGCTCACTAAAAGACAGTGTTTGCCATTTTAATGTGTCTTCACAAGCCCTGCTACACAGAAATTTTGATGTTGCCACTGGTCATAGGATTGTGTTAATTAGCATATAACAGTATCATGAACTTGAAAATGCTTTATATTTCATAAATATCAAATTAATTATCCTTTTATATCCAATTTAAACTGACTCTTCTTCTAATGATGTCTATTTCCAAAATACAGAATGAATGAGTTATTTCATAAGATTTTTTTAGAGTTTGTATTTAGAGATGAGAGAACTTGAGGACATTAGTGTTAAAATTCCCCAGAAACTCAACATTAGCTCTCTTACTCCAGGCAGAAAACAAGTGACCTATTTATTGAGTCTATTGTTCATTTTCATACATGATACACTAATTAACAATGTAAGGGCCCAACCAACCTTCTAATTCTGATTAGTACTGAATATTTAAATAACATAGGCCAGCTACAAACAATGAACAGCTTAAGGATACAAATTGGACCTTCAGTGCCCAAGATCTTTCAGTAGAAAAGGCAGAAACTTTCAATAGAAAAGGCACATGATGTTTTTGCAAACTGAACACCATTGCTAATTAGTACATCATCATTCTGTGAGCCTGAGTTTCTGAAAAGACTTAAAAGCAAACACGCTAAAAGTAACTACCTATAAGCAAATTCTCCTGCCTTATAGCAGGTATCTTATAAAGACACATTTGGTGGGAGAAATTTAATCTTCACTGGGAAGGACATAGTGATAAAACATATTATTTTCGGTGTATTTCTTTGAGATTCTATAATATTTGCTACAAATAATACCAAAGAAAAAGAATAATTACAGATAGTTTAATATATATTTTTATGATTTTAGTCTACAGAAGCAGTGCAGGAAACATACTTGGCAGTATTCATATTAGAAAACAGAGAAAGAAAGGTTCTCCAGGCCCCAAATAAGAGTGAAAATTTATAATTATATGTCAATATTATCAACTAAATTTGGTTTTAAAAGAGAGGATCAGTCTACCTTTCTCTCAAAAGTAGAAGAGAAGTTACAGCACTGAACGGCCAATAGTCAACTCCAGTTGTGTATGCTCCTACTTTTTTTTTTTTTTAAAAAAAAAAGGTACATTTCAATTTTCAGGTTTTTTAGAAACATAAGCAACACCATCAAAAATTATACTAGAGCCATTTGACTTATTCTATGTTGCTTTCAGAAAAAAATACAAAGAGGATCTTTATCCTAACATTAAAGTCTATTGTGTTCAATAAATTCAAAGCAATGCTTGTCCCATAATTTGCTTCCTATCAGTTTAGAAATTCTAATAGAGTATCCAATAGGCTCTGGGGTCAGGGCTGGTTCCACCAGTAGTTATATGGTCTCCTCTTTCATCACTGCATTACTTCATTTTCTTAATGCTGCAAAAAATTACCTGCCAAAAGAGACTTAAGTAAGGGCAGGTCTTTTCTGGCTCAAGTTCAATGGGATATATTCCAACATGGCAGAAAAAAAGATGCCTATCACATTATGATCTACAAATAGGAAGGAAAAAGAGATCAGGAGTAGAGCCTGGTTATAACATCTCACCTTTGTTTTAAAAATCATCTCCTGGCTACCAACATCCTCCAGTGTTGTCCCAGCTTCTGAAATTTACAGACTTCCCAAGTAACATCACTAAGAACCAGGTTGATTCCTATGTTGTTCACTCCCAGAGTCTCTGAAGTGCATTCCATATTCAATCCACAAGCATTAGAGAGAGAAATCTGAGTTCCCACCATTGTAAGTGTGTGATTTCAAATAAAAGGCTCTAGGAACAGTCTGAACAGATGTCACTGCTTTTGTTTGACCGGGCTTATGACCTTTACCCTCCCTTCTCTCACCAAGGTCTCCCTGGCCATCCTTGTGGTCAGATTTTGTGTTATGCATAAATGACATATTATGCCCTTTCCTCTTTAAACTTTCTGAGGACCTCACCTAACATATACCATCAAGGCCACTGTTTTCTCTGTGACAAGAAGACCCTCCATGATCAAACTTTGTTCCTTTTCATCTTCATCTCCAGCTCCCTTTCTGAGTCAGCATGGCAGATCTCTATTCCACACAGTTGAATCCCAAATCCACCACATGCCCTGGCATCTGTACCAAATGCTGCCTTTCACCTCATATCTTTAAATATCTTGCTTCTTTTCATATGGCTTGTAGCACAAACATTACCTTCACAGTTGCTTTGTTGGACCTCAGTTTATAGTAATCTCTTTAGAAGTACAATGTTCATTAAGTATACAAAAATGCCAGCATTATCTGAAAAAGTCACACTTGTTTTAATTGTCTAGGCACAACCATTATCCACAGAATGTAGCTTTTGCAGGGGCAAGATCCCTTTTGTCATGCCCTTCACCAAGACTTCTACATCCTGAAACTCGGCTATTGTGAATGAATACAGAATCTCTACACATACAAACCCTTTTGTTTCTATTTAAATAACAGTAACAGTCTGGCTGAATTTTATCTTTCTATAGCAAATATACCAAATTATATTTTGGAATAGCTTTACTAACTTAATGATCCATTCTTAAACAAATGCTCAAACTAAGAAACTAACATAATGAAATAAAAGATGCAAAATATTTGTGGCATCTATTCCTTGGAGTCTTTGGCTAGTGTCATTAGCCTTTCTCAGCACTAAATTCACAAATGTAAGGAAAATTAAAAATAAATTACCTCCTCTCTTTTCTCAGCAGTACTACTGTCTTTGAGAGTCCCCCCAAGAGAGTACACAGGGTCAGTTTGCACATAACTAGCAAGGTTGAAACACTATTTCAGTTTGGTTGTAATCTTCCCTTTATGGGAAGGCTAACATTCCAGTATTATTAAAAATGCAAACCCATAAGACATAAAATGACTTGCTTATTGCTAACATTTATGCAAAACCACTTAAAATGTTAAAAATATTAATCTCCTACCCTATGTAGCAATTAATGCTGTGCAGATGACTACAATCATTTTCTTTCCACTGGAAAAATCACCAGCAATCTACATTCTTCTCTTTTACTTAATTAACAAATATATATATATATATATATATGTATATATATCCTTCAAAGTTACAAGAAACCACTGTAATTTTCTTGGTAAATTTGACTAGTCTCCAAAGAAGAACAGATTGGTAAATTAAATGCAAGTAATTTGAAGCTTAAAAAAGTCAAGAATATAGATGTTCTTACCTTCATGTAGCATGAGGTAATCTAGAGGTCAGTGAAAGAAAGAATAAAAGTAAGAATTTCTGGATCTACTTTTGTTTCTCTGTTGAGCTATCAGGAATATTTTAAAGACCATTTGTCAAGCAGAAATTCTGATATATAAAATAATTATACTTTATAATCAGCCACAACAATGTTGACAACATAGATGTGTACTGAGTGGATTTGCAGCCATAGACTGAGCATGTGTATGTGCTTAGAATAACACCACAGATTCTGCAAAGCAAAAACCAAACAATGACAAGTCTCATGAACAAAGAAGAAAATAAAGTTTGTATAATTTGCTTATGCATTACTGGGTAAGAAAAAAGAAGAAAATGGGCAAGAAAAAAAATGAGATAAGCCAAAGACTGCCAGAGCAGTGGAATGCCCTACTTATGTTCACTGTTTATGGATTCTGTATTTTTGAATATGGATTCTGTGTTTGTGAATCTGTCTACTCTTTGATACCTATTTGTTACCCCTAAATCAACACTAGTGATACTTTGATGAGCTGTATACACACAGACATCTTCAGGACAATAAGAAAAATGGACTTTTGCAACACTTTTTCTACTGAGACCAAACAAGGTGATGTTCTGACTTCCTGTTTTAATGATCATGCTATGAGTACAGGTTGGTTTTGTGGTATGTTTAGAGCTATAATCTTAGTATGTTTGTGCATTTTGTTGGTGATATAGCTGTTTGAAATATCTATAATCATAGTGCTTAAATATCTCTAGAGTTTTTCTAAAAATAAGAAAGTTTGGATAATACAGACTAATATTTCTGCCTTATAGCTTTGTAGTAGTGTGAGTTTTATTGGCTTTAATGTGAATGAAGTGGTACTAAAAATTAAAGAAATTGACTTAAAAACATGCAGAACAAGGCTATTAATCATTGATAAAAATGTTAGGTTTAAGAACTGAAAGGAATCTAACTTTGTATGTTCCCTAAGTGCAATTATTCACTATTTGGCAATTCTGTTTTATAGTGCAGTGCAAAAGTATAACAATATCAAACAGTGGAGGTGGAGTTGTACATGAATATGTTTATATGTGAAAGGAGACAGGGATAAAGGGATCTTGATCAAGTGTTAACTATTTATCTAGTAATCAACAAATAATCAACAATGTAACTAGAAGAAAAAGTGAAAGCAAATTCAGACTGGCAAGTTGGAGCAGGAGGCAAATGAGAAATGAGAAAAATGAGTTACGTGTTATTATAACTGTTGTTTGTGTTGGTAGGGTTTGTAGGGATGGGCAGAGCACCCTATCACAATTCAAATCTCACTCTCACCCCTTCTCTTGGCCTTATCTCACTAATTTTCCAAGATGAAAAAAAAATGTGTCTCATAGAATTAAAGAATAAAAATTTTATTCAGAGTTTAGTAGTATATACCCCAGTATTGTAGCATATGGCACAGATACAAGCTCTTACAAAACAATATGATCATCATTAAATGAAGCTTTAGATATATTCTGAAAAATGTTGAAACAAACCAGGCTGCATGCTTCTCTATCTTTTGCTCCGTGCTTTTCTCATCATGCCCTTCTAGGCCACAGAAGTAGCAGGCAAGAAGACTTATTTCTGAATGCCTCTAAGATGGGTAGCCTGAGAAAGCACGTTACCAATATATTCTGTCACAGGGTCGAATATTGAGTCAAAGGAAAAGTCTTATAGTAAGTGGTTAAGAGAAAGAGTCCCATTATTAATTTCATCTAAAATTGTTTCCATAAAACTGAAGTACTAAAGCAGACTGTTTCAATTGCGCTCTATCTAACCATTAGAATTCATGAATGAAGTGGACTTGTTTTCCCATTATGAGAATAAAGCAAAGTTAACTTTAAATGAAGCTACATTATTATCCCCCACCCTCCAGTCTTGGGACTTTGACATGCTGGTGCTATGAGGACATTTCTCACAAAGGACTTTTGGACAACTGACATCTAGAGAATTGTCAGTCTTCATTATTACTTGAAGTAATCTCTCTCTATGTATATAAATACAAGGTACTTGCATGTATACCACTCTATACTCTCTACATATGCACACACATGTGTAGATAATAGGTATATGTAGATATATGCATTATGTTGACTCTGTTTTTTCCTAAGAATCATAGGTAATATAATGTATTTAGTGTCATGTATTATAATGACACTCATAAACGTTAGAAATTCTATGCAATAATTTCCTTGTGTATATGTGTTTGCATGTATGTCTGTGTCTAAAGATGTCACTGCACATTATAAAATGATTTATTGTACAACTACTATTTGGAGCTATTTAACCCATCCTTTTTTATCCATGTGAATGGCTGGTTCAGCACTGCTGAAAGCAATCTACAGATTTTGTATCTTTGCTGCCTGGATTAGATGAGATAACATTGAAGAACACTTCAAAGACATTGACTTGATTTTTTTTCACCCCCCTTTTCCTCAGGAATGCTGGTAAAAGTTCATGTTTTCATCTTGGGAAGCTCACCATTTTCTAAAGAAATAAACCCACTTTATATCCATTTGGTTAGTTGTTTATGTATGTATTTAACACAAGCCAATTCACAGAACTCTGATGGGCAAAAATATTTGTAATTTTAAGTCTCTCTAATAACAATGGCTTCAATAAAAATGGGGCTTATTTTATTATAGAGGAAATGATGGTTCATCTCAGCCATTTATATTAAATTTATAATAGCTATTCAAGGAGATTTATTCTGATTCTTCAAGACTTGACTAGCAAATGGTATAAGAGTCAATTTCTACAAGTATTCCAGCAATAGAATAGTGTGGTCCTTGCTTCAAAAAAATGTGCCCATGTATATGAGGGCATATCATGTGAAGAGACAAGAACATATTTCAGTAAATTATCCCCAGTGTACATTATTTATTGTATATTTGAAGGTTGGTGAACTCTGAGCCAGGAAAGTTCACCTCATTGAATTTCATGACTATTTCAAACAGGTAAAAAGACTCTAAACAAGTCATCAGAGTTGTAAAATTATAATGTTTATTTTTATCCATTTCTATAGTAAAATAAAGGCACCCGTGTCCATTGGAGAGGCCAGCTAATGTATGAAAAGACCATTAAATTTCCATCATTTAAGCATGATAACTGTCTCTTGTGTCTATATAATGTTTCAAAGCTACTTTATGCCATTTAAGTTTTTTAATTTATGCAAACTATTCACCAAGAGACTGCCTATTACATAGAGTTATACTATTTTAAACAAGAAATAGTACTTCAAATAAATTTTAGAGTGAAAATAATTTCTAAATATACAACTTACATAATTTTTTTCTCAGTGCATTACTGGCCTTTCAAATTTAAATTCTCAAAAACCTCTTAGACTTTCCAGGCAGCTAAACTTTGTCCAGATTTAATATGAATTCCAAGGAGTTAATCCATACGAAAAGGAAAGGATAACTGTAATTCGTTTCCATATTTCTGGATTCCCAAAATAAATGAATAAAATATTTCACTAAATGTGAAAACAACAGAAAAAGCAAGAAGCATTTAGAAGATTTGTTTCAAACTGAAAACTGCATCTTGATAAAATTTTTGATTTGCTAAGAATGCTATTTTGATCAGAGCAGTACTATGGTTGTGAACCAGTACATCCCAGGCAGGACCTGGTGGGTTGTAAAAGAGAACTTTGGAATTTTACCTGGAAGGAACAGTTGAGGACTGAGAATGATGAGCCAACTCACCCATGAAGACAGAAGACAGGACACAAAGGAGCTATTGATGGCCTTTGTCTTCAGCACACAGAGCCTGAGGGAAGGGCAACTGCACTCTCCCAATGGCACATGATAAAAGTTTTATGTTTGTTTCTGTCATTGGGCAAACAAAACCCTTTTGAGTGCTGAATCAGGCTCTTGTTTTATGCCTGCAAGCTGCTGCTCATTGCTACTCATGAGGACTGAGCTCCTAACCCTCCCTTTGCTCTCTCTGGGTTTTATGGTGTTAATTGTGTGGGGAATATGGATAGAAGTCCTGAGATGGGATCATGGAATCATGGACTACTCTTGAGTTCTTATGTCTTCAGAAGGCTCCTCTCTCTCTCTCTCTCTCTCTCTCTCTCTCTCTCTCTCTCTCTCTCTCTCTCTCTCTCTCTCAATCTCCCTCCCTCCCTCTCCCTTCCCCCGCCTTATGATAGTCTGTCTGTCTGCCTGTCTTTTTGTGTCTATCTCTCCTTTTTTCTTCAGAGAAAAAGCTACCTCAGGAGTTCCCCAATTGCTTTGCTTTAAAGAACAATGTAAGTTGGGTTTCCTAAAGCCAGTTTAGCAAAAGACTGCTTCTTCTTCTCCCCCCAGAGCAGGATGCAGCACTATCAGCAAGATTCAGCTTTGCTCATCAGGGTCTGTGCAAATTGTGAGGAAGTGCTGTGAGGGAGCCTTCCTGCTTTCCTTCGTCCCTGTGATCTGAACTCACTTGAGGTTCTGAGGTTCAAAATTTGATGACTTGGCAGGAAAAGATAAATCTCACCTTTGAAAGGCATGGAAACGATTGTGTTCTTCTTGAGGGAGCCATGGATTGGAAAACTGGAGTCACATTTTAAATCCCTTGATTGTGGCTGACTTTTATATATATACGTTCACTTTGAATTAAAAGTATCCAGAGAAATGAGAATAATTTCTCCTCTTTGTGGCCAGACTTTAAAGTGGAGAAACGTGGAACTAAAAGCAAATAGCATAACCTGTTTTAATCCAAAGGAGTCTAGCAAGAAACAATCAATTAAAGAACAGTCTGATTCTCTGCAACATCAATGTATGAAAATCTGTTAGACGCCAGATTGTGTCTCAAGACACATATGATGAACTGAACAAAATGACCTGCTAATAGCTTTTACGGGTAATAAATGCATCATGTTATTGGTAATTCTGCAGATGGTAAATCAAGCTAATATTGAAGCTGAAACAAGCTACTTGTTAAATATAGCTCAAAATGATCTTCTCTGTTATTCAAAACCTGGATTGCATGGAAAAGAAAGACAGCAAGTCCTTATATTTCTAAGCATCTTAAATGACTAAACAGTCCCTCTGCTATAAAAACATTTTAAGTTTTAAATCCTTTGGAGACAGCATGCCTCAAGTAAATCTAAGCCATGTAAAGTTATGTTTATTTAGATTATGAGTAGGAACTAAAATGTAAAACCTATGCAGAAATTGGAATGCAACTCTACTGCAGACAATGCACATTAAGGCGTATTTCCCATCAGCATTTAGAAGGCTGACCTGGCAAATTTGAACATGGAGCACAAACCACGTAACAGATGATGAAGGGTTGGGCATGTTGTTTATATTATTGAACAACATGGGCAGTCATCAGATATGTACAGCACAATTTAGTTTGAATCTGATTGTATGAAATCTGATGTAGGTAGGTGGCAACACAAATCTATAGGGAATGGGGAGGCAGACAAAAGGGAGGAAGACAATTGTCCAAGAGAATGTTCACAGGAAAAAGAGGATTGCTACAATTGATGATGTACAAAAAGGAACAATTGAATAAGAGAATTAATTTGTTTCTGATAACAAGTCAAACTATTAAATCTCCACAAGTGCCCTTTCCATCTTTATATTCATTTTCATTAGCTTGCTATTTTTTAGTTTGATGAGTTATATCAAAAAACTAAATTCACTGATATTTTTAAAGATAAATTCTTAGTACTTTCTATGTACAATGATCTACATGCAACAATTAATAGTTGATTTATTTTAAAATATGAGTTACAGATGATATATTTGTGTGTAGATATTTGCCTATTTATATATGTTAACTGCATATAGATTATGATTTTATAAATGGATAGTTTTAGTTCAATTCTAAGACACAAAATAGAGTACTTGTAATGAAAACAATATCTTCATTTATTTCTTTCTTTTCATCAAATGTATTTACATTTTGTAATATCAAGATCTGAAAATTGCATATATTTGGGGTTGTTTCTCTATTACGTGGATCATATTTTTAAAATTTAGTTAATTTTTAAAAATCTTTTAATTTTTCAAATTCTTGTTTGGTTTGGTTTGGTTTGGTTTTTGAGCTAGCCTTGACTAGCTACAGAAGAGTCTAGCATCAGATTCACAGTGATCTGCATGCCTCTGCCTCTTAAATGTTGGCGTTAAAGAGGTATGCCCCCATGCTCCCAAAATTCTTAGTTTTTAGTGGGAGCAAACTGTCAACTGTTAACTAATATAGATGGCACCTCATCTTCCAGCATCAAGAAAAGAGTAAGATAACATCTTTTGGGAGAACAGATGTTTACAAATATTAACATCTATTAATTTACTGTATAATCATATTGTTTACTTGGGCAAACCCTAAGGGAAACTGTAAAGCTAGAAGCCATTACAATCACCAGTCCTTCAAATTGTCCCATATGTATCTTTTCTGCATTTAATGCCTTTTTTAGTTCTAAGTCACCTTGTCTTTACCTAGGGTCCATCACTGTCAGTCATCACTGTCATTCTCACCTTTGTCTGTCTCCCCTATTAATTCACCTGACTCCAGCACTATGGTAAAATCATACATACGATAATATACCTCTGCATTATTTAGGATTGTTTTAGCTTAAAGTAACAGAAAGCCCAGATGAAAATGACATAGACAACAAAGACATTGATCATTCTATATAACAACCACCCAAAAGTAGATCATGTTCTGAGTCAGTGCAATAACCAGCTCCATATTAGGAACATAGAAAGCCTTTCATAGCTCTCTGTAACATCAGTTCAACAATGTACCAGGGGCCCTTCCTCTGAGAATCCCCATTTGTTGACAGCTTTCTACTTTTCCTGGCATTCTAAGCCACGTTTTAGAGCTTTAGTCCATCTGGTGACCTCCTCAGAGAATCAGAGTGTGCATGAGCACCAACAAACACAAACATGTAAATTCTTATAACATTAACTTGCAAAAACTTAATATATTTGTCTTAAATGTGACTGATTTCAGCTCCAGAAGGTCAAGGTTGATTTGGCCTTTCTGGCTAAGGGAGATAATGTACCTATAAAAAAAACTCTACTTGCCATAAAATCTTCTAGCCCTTGGTCTCTTGTGTATTCTTTCCCTCCCTAAGACCTATTGTGAAACTGAGTTGGACAACAGATGCAGGGTCTTTGCCAGTCTCCCATGATACCCGAATTTCTTCCACTGAATCTTGGCATTTGAGTGGTGAGGAGATAAACTTTGACTCAGTCACATTGACCTGACTGAAGTTTTAGACAAAAACTCTTTTTGTTTCCAATATGGTAATTACAGTTCTTTAACTCTGTTAGAAATTATATATATAGATAGATAGATATACATATAGATATGCAAGTGTATGTGTGTGTGAGTAAGTGTGTGAAGAGTCTAATAATAAGAGCAATAATTTCTACAGACCATTGCTTAGGTATTAGAAAATGTCCACTACATATGCAAGCCTAAATAATTAATTTTGTAATAGAAATCAAGTCATTATTTTTGGCTCAGACCAATCGGGATCCATTCTTCCTCCACGTGTAGTATGGTGTTGATATTTGTAACCAGAATTGATAGGGAAATTGAACAGCACTAAAGCAGCCTTCAGTTAGGAATTTTTTTTGTTGCTGACAATAGATGGAAAAGACATAAGTAAAGGGAAGTACAGAGGCCAGGTGTGGTGCCTGGTGCATCCTTTTAAGCCCAACACTAGAGAGGCAGAAGCAGGAGAATCTATGTTAGTTCATTGCGAAATTGGTCTACACAGTGAGTTCCAAGATAGCCAGGAATCCATATATTCCTATGGATTTCTCTTGAAACATCAACAATAACAACAACAATGCCCAGAACTAAGATTATGACTGGGGAGTTCCCTCAATTTCCTCATCTTTATTACACATAACAAGGTCTTCAAAAACACTACATGAAACCCAGTATAGTGAATGAACTGTATAGCCCTCACATCTGCTTTTTAAATAAGAAATGGGATAAATGTTGAATAGGGGGAGAAGCTTTATATTTCTTTATATGATGTTTATCAGAAATTACTACATGAACACATGTGGTTTCAGGAGAGGTTAAAAAAATATAATCTTCCAGCTGATATCATAGGTTAATACATGTAAAACACAAAGGAATAATAATATGCCAAACACAGCCTGTCACAGAGATTGGTGTTCAGGAACAAAGCGTGTTCTGATCAATAAAATAATTTTAATGTCACAAAATATGAGCAAGGTCTAGTTGATCTCCCATTTCCTCATCCTATGTAGCCTATATTATTCAAATATTCTAAGATAGAATATTAGAAACATTAGTCTCAAAGAAAAATTATCTGTAAATAAACATTCCATGTTGGAGAGCTGGGCAAGCAGTTTAGGTGTTTCTAGATCAACCAACTTAGGCGTAAAGTACTTGTCCAGCATGTTGAAGAGCCTGAGATTGATACCCAGTACTGAAGAAAATGCTTCTTTCAAATATACCTGGGTGGGATGGTTTTTATAAAGGAGCTGAAAGCATTAATAAACCTTTAAGACAAAAGACAATTACTTATTGTTCTAAACACACTATGAAACCATTTGAACATGGATGAATGCACTGAGTGGCAGAAAGTAAGCATGAATGGGTAAAAAAGCACACAAGTTGTAGTGCAAAGAATGTTCTGAGCATGCTTTCTGTCTAGACTTCTGTAACAGTGTAATGGTTTTGACATACATCAAGGCCTTGTTTCTTGTCTTCTTTTCTAGCCACTTCCCATATCTGTGTATACTCATGTTCTTTTCTTTATTTGCATGTCTAGTGTTGTTAGGTAGAAAATATCTTAAAAGGGTCAACCAATGTCTATATTTACTCTACTCTAGCCAACCAATGTCTACATTTACTCTACTTTATGATCCTTCTTCCAATTCCTTTACTCAGACTGGAGTTATGACTCCAATTTGATTCAGCCTTTTCTTGGATGTATAATGGAGAGAAATGCATTAATAACCATTCTTCCACACAAATTCAAATACATAATATTCTAGATGTTTTTGCTATCAGTACTAGTAACTACACACATAACTGTCTTCCATTTAGAGATATTTCCTTACAGCATGCTTATTGAACACCACCATTCAGTCTGAATCACCAGTTTTATAATTTCCAGTAAGATTTTGTTACTGACATTATGAGAGAAACATAATCATGTCTTATTTATGAGACATATTTACATTGTGTAAATATTACATAGGAGGCCTCAAACTATTAGTAAATCATTTATCACTAGGGAAAAATAACATGTTTCTAAGCCTTCTAACATTTGTGAAATAGTGGTTATGAGCTATTAGCGATGAGTAATGAATAAATGAGTTTTTGACAAAGGAACATGAAAAACTTTCAGTTTTTCTTTTTCTTCTAATGTTTAAAGATTTTTGCCATCACTGACTGATGTGGAGATAACCTATTTACACTGACTCAAACTTGTTGACATTTAAGTGTTAAAAAAAAAAAACAGTTTCTAAGCAGTGGAAAGAATATAGGAATGACATTCACAAATATTTCCAGCTGTCAACAAGTCCGTTCTCGTACCGACTGTGAGCTCTTGAAGTATTGTGTGCTTTGGGAGAGTGAGAAATACTGTTACCTAAGTTGTTGGATTTTTTTTTTGTAACCATATATTTATCTTTACTAATTAGCAAAATATCATGGGCTGTTTCTCTCATCCTACATCTAATGTGTAGGATTCTTCCTTTAAACAATAACAGAAAAGAGAAGAAACTCAGGCATTCAACAGACAGATGGAATAGGTGATCACTCACATGGAACCAAGGACATCACCATCCCATAAGAAAGAATTTAATTGCTATCTATTTTTAGTAAGTAGGGAAGTAGAAGTGAAAACTGTAAAATAGCCATCCCTATGTATACTACTGTAGAAAAATTAAATAGTAGTCCTACTTTTCATTTATCTTCTAGCAGAAATTATAAAGTTTGCTTTGAATATTTTATTAAAACAGAAAGACAGCAACAAAAAGTCTCACTTACGTCTCTGTATGACATCCATTCCTGTCTGTGTCCACTCTGTTACGAGATAAATGTTTGTTCTGTCTGTCTCCTGCCTTTTCCCTTTCTGAGAGGACACAGAACTGGGATCACAAATTGATGCCAGGAGAGCTTATATCACACCCCTTTCCCTTCTGAGAAATGACTTTACTGTGGAACAAGTCCCTAACTACTGCATTGTGACAATGTGAAAGGACATTAATATTTGCTATGAAAGCCAATTGTGTGAAAGGGTGATTAGGTATGATGGCTACTCATCTTGACCTTTACTCCAAGCTATATCTTTTTTTAATTGTAGATGCTTAGTCAATTATTGGGTTTCCTGATATCTCAGTGTTCCCATCTGTAAAGTGCAGACTGCAAAAGTGTTTATAATGGCAATGGCTGTGGGGATTTTAGCACCCAGCACCACATGTGGCTCATATGAATCCTTATTTGACTTCTCTGTGCATTTCTGTCCTAGTTTTAACATTTCTAATTTCTAATTTTGGAATGTGGTGACTAAATATGTAGTGAATGTCATCCATCATTTAAGAAGGGTCATCATAAGAGCTTGGAAGAGGTGGGTAAAAATTAAATGACATGACATATTTTGTGTGGGATTTAGCATCTTGAATATATTATAGAAGAAAACTATGATGATGTAACTTGAGTTTCTGAATGGTATTTTCACATTCCAAATTCAACTTTTACTGTCCAATGTTTTACTATTTCATGTATATATCATATAATAATCCATTCCAACAAATAACGATTTGAAAACACACATATATAAGAAGACACATATGCTTTAAGCTCTGTGAGTTTTATGAGCATACTTTAACAGAGCCTTCTGGCTCAAGCCATCTGATGAACTTCCTACTGAGAGCTCATCTGAAGGTGTGACCAGGGAAAGATCTACTTATGCTATTAACACAATCAGCTGCAATGTTCAGAAACAACTGATGGAGAGCTGCAAACCACAATGCACATAAAAGTAAAAACAGAAATTCCAAGTTTGTGGACTAATACTGACCCTACTCTGCATTGTTCAGTACTTTTCTAACAATAAAGTTAAGATGCACAGTTTTATTATTTGCTTTTGAAGTTTCTGATGATTTTTTGTTAATAGTTTAATAGATTTACCAACTTAAAATTTTTTAAAATGAGCATAATCTAATTTAAAATCTCCTTGTTGGCATTATACCTAATTTTAAAAAGGTAAACATTTTAAAATTCAAAAGGAAAAGATAATATAGCAAAGGAAAAGCTGTTGTATTAAATTGCCCTCCAAAAAAATGTTTTTTCACTTCATATTAACACTAACCTTTTCAAATTCCAGACTAAAGTGAAAGCATTAACTCTTTGCTAACTGAAGTGTTTTCTTCAGAAAGCGTTAAGAACTTTCCATTCATATATATATATGTATGTATATATATATATAGTTACATTTTCTATCCATGTATATCCTTGTTCAAATTCTGTGCCACTGGTGTTATATTTAGGAAGTGGTTGCCTGTGCCAATTTGTAGAAGTGTATTTCCCACTTTCTTTTCTATCAAGTTTAAAGTGGCTGAGTTTATGTTGAGGTCTTTGATCCACTTGGATTTGAGTTTTGTTCAGGGTGACAGGCTTGGAACTATTTGCATTTTTCTACACACTACCATCCAGCTATGCCAACACCATTTGTTAAATATACTATCTTTTTTCCATTAAATATTTTGAGCCTCTTTGTTGAAGATCAGGTGTTCATAGGTTTTTGGGTTAATGTCTGGATCCTCAATTCTATTCCCTTGGTCCACAAGTCTGTTTTTATGCCAGTACCAGGCTGCTTTTATTACTGTAGCTCTATAGTATAGCTTGAAGTCAGGGATGGTGATACCTCCTGAGGTTCTTTTGTTGATTAAAATTGTTTAGGCAATCCTGGCTTTCCTGTTATTCCAAATGAAATTGCGTATTGTTCTTTCAAGGCCCAAAAAATATTGTGTTGGGATTTTGATAGGCAGTGCATTGAATCTCTGGATTGCTTTTGGTAGAATTGCCATTTTTACTATGCTGATCCTACCTATCCAGGAATATGGGAGAGCTTTCCGTTTTCTGATATCCTCTTCAATTTCTTTCTTCAGTGACTTAAAATTTTTGTCAAATAGATCTGTTACTTCTTTGGTTATAGTTACTCCAAGGTATTTCATACTATTTGCAGCTCTTATGAAGGGTAATGTTTCCCTTATTTCTTTTTCAGCTCTTCTCTCTTTAGTGTATAGAGGGGCTACTGATTTCTTTGAGTTAATCTTGTATCCTGCTACATTGCTGAAGGTGTTCATCAGCCATAGAAGTTCCTTGGAAGAATTTTGTGGGTCACTTGTGAATACAACCATATCATCTGCAAATAGAGATAGTTTCACTTCTTCTTTTCTAATTTATATCTGTTTAATCTCCTTTTGTTCTCTTATTGCTTTAACTAAAACTTCGAGAACTATATTGAATAGGTAAGGAAAGAGAGGACATCCTTGTCTAGTTTCTGATTTTAGTGGGATTGCTTTGAGTTTTTCTCCATTAAGTTTGATACTGGCTGTCGACTTCTTTTAAATCACCTTTATTATATTTATATATTCTCCCTGTATTCCTGATCTTTCCAGGGCTTTTATCGTAAAAGATTATTGGATTTTGTCAAAGGCTTTTTCAGCATCTAAGGATATGATCATGTGGATTTGTTCCTTTAGTTTGTTTATATGATGGATAATGTTTACAGTTTTTCGTATGTTAAACCAGCCATGCATTTCTGGGAGGAAGCCTACTTGGTCATTGTAGATGATATTTTTTATATATTGTTGTATACAGTTTGCTAAAATTTTGTTGAGAATTTTATAATCAATATTCATGAGGGAAATTGGTCTGTAATTCTCCTTCTTTGTTGTGTCTTTGAGTGGCTTGGGTGTTAGGGTAATTGTGGCCTCATAAAAGGAATTTGGCAATATTCCTTCAGTTTCTACTATGTGAAATAGTTTGAGGAGCAATAGTACTAATTATTCTTTGAATGTCTGGTAGAATTCTGCACTGAAACCATCTGGACCAGGGCTTTTATTTTTGGGCAGGTTTGCAATGACAGCTTCAATTTTCTTAATGGTTATAGGCCTGTTTAGGTGATTAATCTGATCTTCATTTAATTTTGGTAAAATGTACCTGTCCAGAAAGCTGTCTATTTCTTCTAGGTTTTCCATTTTTGTGGAATACAGATTTTCAAAGTACAATCTGATACTTGTCTGGATTTCCTGGGGGTCTGTTATTATGTCCCACTTTTCATTTCTGATCTTGTTGATTAGGACACTCTCTCTCTGCTTTTTTATTAGTTTGGATAAGGGCTTATCTATCTTGTTGACTTTCTCAAAGAACCAACTCAGATTCATTGATTCTTTGTATTGTGCTTTTTGTTTCAATTGTATTGATTTCCGCTGTAAGTTTGATTATTCCCTGCTGTCTATTCCTTCTAGGTGAGTTTGCTTCTAATTGTTCAAAGGCTTTCAGCTGAGCTGTTAGTTCTCTAGTGTGGGATTTCTCTAGGTTTTTCATATAGGCATCTAGTGCTATGAATTTTCCTCTTAAGACTGCTTTCATCGTGTCCCACAAGTTTGGGTACGTTGTGGATTCGTTTTCATTTAATTCTAGGAAGACCTTGATTTCTTTCTTAATTTCTTCCTTGACACAGAGGTGGTTCAGCTGAGTGATGTTTAGTTTCCATGAGTTGGTAGGTTTTCTTTGATTTTTGATGTTGTTGAACTGTAACTTTAGGCCCTGGTGGTCCGATATATTACAAGG
This sequence comes from Sigmodon hispidus, assembly GCA_004025045.1. NCBI lineage: Eukaryota > Metazoa > Chordata > Mammalia > Rodentia > Cricetidae > Sigmodon > Sigmodon hispidus. The sequence goes on along the minus strand of PVIH01003021.1, from coordinate 28,031 downwards.
GATTATTTTCATTTTTTTGTATCTGTTGATATTTGCTTTATGACCAATTATGTGGTCAATTTTAGAGAAAGTTCCATGAGGAGCTGAGAAATATGTGTATTCCTTTGAATTTGGGTAGAAGCTTCTGTAGATATCTATTAAATCCATTTACATCATAACCTCTGTTAGACTCCTTATACCTCTGTTGAGTCTCTGTCTGGCTGACCTATCCAGGGGTGAAAGTGGGGTATTGAAGTCTCCCACTATTAAGGTGTGAGAATTGATGTGGGATTCGAGCTTTAGCAGTGTTTCTTCTACATAGGTATGGCCCTTATATTAGGGGCATAAATATTCAGGATTGAAATCTCCTCTTGACCAATTTTTCCTGTGATGAATAAGTAATGACCATCTTGGTCCCTTTTAATTGCTTTTAGCTTAAAGTCTACTTTGATATATGTTAGGATGGCAACCCCGGCTTTTTTCTTAGGATCATTTGTCTGGCTTGATTATTATGTGGCATGCTGACTTTTTTGTGGTGTCTAATCTACTTGGTGTTCTGAAAGCTTCTTGTATCTTTATAGGCATTTCTTTATTCAAGTTAGGAAAGTTTTCTTCTATGATTTTATTGAATACATTATCTGTGCCTATGAGCTGGTATTCTCCTTCTTCTATTCCTATTATTCTCTAGTTAGTTCTTTTCATGGTGTCCCAGATTTCCTGAACATTTTGTGTTATGGCTTTTTTGGTTTTAGTATTTTCTTTGAGTGACATATCTATTTGATCTACTGAGTCCGCCACTTCAGAGATTCTATCTTCCATCTCTTGAATTCTGTTGTGCTTGTATCTGTGGTCCCAACTTTTTTCTTGAGGTTTTCTATTTCCATCTTTGACTCATTTCATGCCTTTTTTATTGCTTCTATATAGGTTTTTAGTTCCTGGCATGTTTCCTTCATAGATTTGTTAATATTCCAATTTTTTGTTTGTATTTACTTCTATTTCTTTAAGGGAATTTTTCATATCTTCTTTGAGAGCTTCAATGATCATCATAAAGGTATTTTTGGTGTTGCTTCCTTCTGCTTCCTCTTCATTGCTCCATTGAGGTCTTGTAGTTGTAGAACTGCACTTTCTTCTGGAGTTACCTTGTTCTTTATAATATATATATATATATATATATATATATATATATATATATATGCATTGGCATCTGCCCATGGCTTCATTGTTTCACAATTAGGTAGCTCATGGTCAGTTGTAGCAAGAGGGCTTGAGTGTCTCCTGTCACCCCTGAGCAAGGGGTCTGCTCAATGTCTGATTCTCTCTCAATGTCTGATTCTGCTCTGGGCAGGGGTCTGAATTCCAAGTACTTAGTCTTTCTCTGCTGATGCTGTTGAGGTGGGGTTGCCCTGCAATGCCCCTTCTTTTAGGTGCAGTTGGAGAAGGCGCTCACAGCCAGACTCTATTCCTATCTACTAAGGAGTGTGTTGAGACACGCACCATAGACAGAACCTGGTCCCAGAACTGGAACCCGAACCAGAACACAATTTTCACTGACAGGGATTCAGGCGCTGGGGCCTGCTGATCTCACCTCACCTCTGGGTAGAATCTGAGTCTGGCTTTCAGAATCCTCAGTCCTTCTCTGTTGAAGCAGTTGATGGCGGGGTGGCTGTGCAAATTCCCTTGTTTTAGTAGCAGCTGGAGGACCCCTCACAGCCAAAGTCTATTCCTGTCTGCTAAGGAGTGTGTGGTATACTCCATTTTTATACTTTCTATTCATCTCCATAAAAAATAACTAGAATAAATATAATGACCTAGATGAAAAACCAAGGTAATTAAATTACCTACAAAAATTTACCTGACAAACAGATGATATGGCATAAAAAAAAGAGATCAATAGCAAGATCTAATCAAATCCATAAGTATAAATCCATTTCCCCATTCTTAACATATAGATAAGAAAAGTTTTTCAATAGCTCAAATAAATGACTAACTCATACAAGGCCAAGTTCACAGATGGTCATTTCAGGAATAGTGACCATTCCTCCAGTCGGTTTCTTTGGATGAAATTATTATCATTTCAAATAAACACAACAGTTATTAAAGATAACCTGTCACAATAAGACAATTACCCAATTATGTAATAAACAAGATAATTTTATAGTAGTTTCATATATAATTTTAGCTTTTATTTAATCAAAGTTTTCTATCTGTTTACTCTTTCTGTAATGAAAGTATGGGGGGGCTGGCTCAATCAATAGTGTTTGATGTATAAACACAAGCACTTGAGTTTTGATTTTCAGATATGACACACACATAAAAAACTCAGGCGCAGTGGTTATGAACTCAGCACTGGGGAGGCAGAAAAGTGAGGATAACTGAAGTTTTCTGGGCAGCCTGTTTAGTTGAATCAGTACCATTCAAGTTGAGTGAGAGACCCAGTATCAAAACTAAGAAGGAGAAAGGTGAAGAAAGTTATTACATGTATACCCCGTGGCCTCTACAAACATATACAAACATACAGATACACCCAGGCACATGTATACGCACACACTTCAGAAATTAAGTTGGAATGGGTACAATTATGTGCTAAGAACTTGCTAAGAACCTGCTATCTTATTGTCTTATCTGTCTCTCTGATGCAGTGAAGAGACACCAAAATCAGGGCAAATTATAAGGGAAAGAATTTAGTTGGGGTTTGTTTATAGTTTCAAAGGAGAATCTATGCCATGGATCTCTGCCTCCACCTCCATTCATTGTTGGATGCAGGTTCTTTGTTGACATTTAGGGTGGTTATTCGTTTGATTATAGAAGAAGTCCTGTCTAGGCACCACCTTCACTATTGGTTGGAGACCTAGCCAGGGACATCCTGTGAGTTCTTGGAGGTTTCCCTAGCGACCTAGTCTCTTTCCAACCACATATTGGCTTTCTCTATCAAGATATCCATCGCTTTTTTTCTCCCTCTTTGTTGCTCCTCTCATTCAACCATCTCCTGTCTTGATTTGTTCCCAACTCTTCTTGGTCACTACTCATTATGATCCCAATTTGTTAAGGCCAAATCCCTGTCCAGCTGAAGAGAGGGACAGGAGAGTCTTGATGAACAAGGGGATAGAGATTATGAGGAGTAGTCCCATAAAAATGGTTGTCTGGTGCTCTGGGGATCTCCTGAAATCAAAAACAGCCACTGGAGAAACATTGGAAAAAGTAGCTAGGCCCTTCAAGGGTAGGTGACTGTCAATTGGCATGGGAAGTATGTGGACCCTTGAGGGGTGTGATCAGACTGTGTTCCTGTGAGTGGGCTGGCACCTTGAAGCCCATTCCTTGCAGAGGAACACCTAACCCAGTCTTGATATTGGGATGAGAAAATCAGTCTTGCCTGGAGTGGATGCACCACGCTGAGCTGACCTACCTTGGGACTTCTTGCCCTTTTGGGGGAGGGAATGGAGGATGGGGAGGGGGAAGGCTGAAGGCTGGCTGAAAGTGATTGGGAGAAGAGATTCTCTTGTGAAGGGCAGGCAGAGGTATACACGGAACAAAAAGACCTTTTATTTTAAAGAATTTTTTTAAAGAAAATATTCTATCTCTAGGCCAGTTTTTATATTTTAAAACAATATTTTCCTAAGTTGTCGAGGCTCACCCTGTATATAGAGGCCTCCTGAGTAATTGTGATTGCAGGCCTGTGCTTCCCAGGTGGATGCGTGCACGTGTGCCTGTGAGTGTGCACGACATCATATTAATGTAGTATAGCTTTTAGTCTTCAACCCCAATTTGATTGAACTGAATGACCTGAAAGTTAGCAAAGTTTACCTCTGAGATTGAACATCTATAGAGGATTTTCCAAAACTGATCTTGTGGGCACTGATGCAGCCAGTGCAGTTGTTTACATTCTTATGGCATTTCTAGGAGGCAGGGAAAGAGAGGATATGGAGACCAGAAGGTGGGTAGATATCTTTTTGGGTGGGTCCTTAGAGGGACTATTTTGCTGTGTCCTCTTCCTTTGTTCTACTTCTGTCTACTCCCTGGCCATGTGACCCCAGCTTCTCTACTCCTGCTTGGCCTCCTTCTCAGGAGGAACTAGCATCTTTGTAGCCATGAGCCAAATTAAGGATCTCTCCCTTTGCTATTCTTCTTATTGGAGTTCAAGAGCAACAGTCAAGCCTTCGAAGCTCTAAAAGGAGAGGAGAAAAACAAAACAAAAACCCAAAGGTGAGTCTATAACCATTATAGTGGGAACCTGGAAAGAGGAAGGCAGAGGTGGACATGGCAATGGAGCAGTAGATGAACATTTGCCCTTGATCCCCTGGAAAGAGACAGAGAGAGAGGGGAGGGAGGACGGGAGGGATAGACAAATATACAGAGATAGGGAGAGAGAGAGAGAGAGAGAGAGAGAGAGAGAGAGAGAGAGAGAGAGAGAGACTGGGCCTAGCATGGGCTTTTTTGATTTGGAATCAAAATTTGACAAAGGCACATATCCTAATTCTTCTCTAAACAGTTCCATCAACTAGGGAGCAAGCATTCAAATATAGGAGTCTATAGAAGCCACTCTCATCCAGACTACTGCACTTTTCTATACAGTAATTCTAGGAAGTAGCCACCATTACCACTTTTTTACTTATTTGTTTGTTTGTTTGTTTATTTATTTATATTTACTTACTTATTTACTTATTTGATGTTAAAAATGAAGAGAAGCTAATTTGCCTGTAAATTTTTAGAATATTGATGCATTCTTAGCCTGTATTAGCTTAGACAAGAAAGAGATAGTTATCGCAGCCACGAGAACACCCCCATTTGAAACAAGGCAAAACTGGAACTAGGAACAGGAGGTCCAGTTCTTCCAAGCCTTCTCCTTAAGCCCTTCTTTCTGCTATTCTGTGAGGACCTATTATGTGGACACTGACATCAGTAGAGACACATCCTCTGGCTGCATATTACATATTTACTAAAACATGGATATTGGGGCGAAAACACGCAGTCAAATCCTAGGCTGACAGCTCAGGAAATTCTTAAACCTTGAACACAAAGATAAACAGCTGAGTCAGTCACACACACCTTTAATCCCAGCACAGGGAGAGCTAGGAGTGGCTGTTTCTGTGCAGAAGTTTAAGTTTAAGTTGTTTGAGGTCAGGAGACTGGACTCCTTGACTGTAGATAGTACTGTCCTATGAATTGGTTTCTTAGACTACATATGAAAAAATATTTTTTAAAAAGTAAAAAGAAAGTCAAGTGTGGGCAATTATTCTTTTCTGCTTCTTAGATGTGGTTGGTTCAAGTCCCACTCATCCTCATGACGTCCATGGTATACTATGCCCTGGAACTGCAAGCCAGCATCCTTGCTAAGTTGTTTCTGTTTTTAGCAGGTGTTTCTCTACAACAAAGAAAATCATTCACAAATTTGTCCCAGGAGTGGGACTCTTCTGTGGTTCATCTGACCATTTGGTCTATAGGCTTTTGTGTTGGGTTTGATGGAAGAATGAGAAACAGATTTTGAAACTATGGGCCAAAATAAACCCCTAGGTGTCCATAAACAGATATTACTGAGCCCTCTTCAAAAAATGTAGAAACAAGAAGGGGAAATAAAAAGTGACAGCAGAGACAGGTTATCAAGTTTGAGAATTAAACAAGTTTATTGAGAACAGCTACAGATCTTTCTGCTTATATTGTGACAAAAATATCTAGATATATTCTACTCATGTACCAAGAACTTGAATAAGGCGGAATTTACAGGTAATAGATTAATGTTTAGTAAAGGAATTTCAAGGCATATTAGAACTCAGGCTTCGTTGTGGTTGCTGTTTACTTCTCATACTTAAATCTACAGAAAAAAGAGTAAAATATATAGTGTAAATCCATTGAAATGTGGAGTTTTGCATAGAAAAGAACACAAAGAAGTGTAAAGGCAAAAAAGTAAGAGGCATTGAAAGGAAAAGCATTGGCTCAGGACCCCCAAGATCAAGTTCTCAACCAAGTTCTCAGCCCAAAAAAAGATATATTTGCCCTAGAGGGACAAAGGGCAGAGAATAAGAGACAAAGATAGGAGATAAGGATGAGGGAAAAGGGAAGGGAACAGGGAGAGGAGGCAGGAATATTTGTCCTAAGAAACAAAGAACTGCCTCTGGATAGAGAGGAGACGGGCATGCTCATGGGAAAATGGTAGTTTATGATAGACAGTGCAAAACCTTTTGTTAGGATGAGCTGTTTAATTTTAATTAGGCATGTTAATTAGGTGAGCCAAAGGGGGCTTATGGTTACTGGACTTCTGTACTTCTGTAGCTGTATTTTGAGGAGTAGGTCCAGCTGGAGCCTCAGGAGGAGGAATTGGCCAAATAAGGAAATAGACTTTGGTAACTGCTTTAGGGATGTAATCTAACAGTTTTTAGCAAGGCAGAGGGTATGTGGGAGAAGGGCAAGGCCTGTCAGAGTTTTGCTTGCCATACCCCAGCTGGCCAGAATCCCTTCAGGGGATTCTGTAACTGTTAAAAAGACTAACTGCATTAGTGAAAAACCTGATGATTTGTAATGGAACAATAGGAAAGACCAAACACATGAAAGGTTCCAGCTTGTGAAATGCAAATTTGTTTGAAATGTCACAGAATGACTTTACTGTTCAACTGAAACTACCTAGAAAAGTACTTTTGTGGCTTCATTTACCAGGTACTGAAGTTAATGCATCTCTTGTTCAAGGGGAGCAGGCATCATCCTAAGCAGGTATGAGAATGTTGAACCATTATCCACTAGGTAATGGTTTTGTGGGCATGAAAATTTCAATACAAAAGGGGTTATGGAAACTTGTTCCATTTTTCTTAGGACTTACTAAAACTAGAAGATATGTTGGGCGTCCTTGCTAGAAGTCCACTGAGTAAGAACACTGAGTAAAAGTGTGAAGATGAAACTAAGTTGTAGTGAAACCCCCAGGATGTTAAAAATGATGAACACTGCTTCATGTATAAGCTTCAATAGGCCCAAAGAAAGAGGTTGTATGTGTTACAAGTAGCCGATCATGAGAAGAACTGTTCAGGCCCTAGATATGGAGCTGGAGGACTTAGTGTTTTCTTTACTAAGTTTCAATCTTGTCATCCTTGTTGGAATGGGAATGTTTACCCTGTGTCACTGTGCTCAGGAAGTACAGGGACTCACAGTTAAAAATTTTTCTGGATTTCAGTGGAGGCTCTGCTCTTAAACTTTTGAACAGTGATGAAACACTGAAGACTATGGAACTCTTTAAGTAGATTTAATGATTTGTCATTATGTGATGACCATGGCATGAGCCTATAGGCACAGAAGGTAGAAGATATGGCTTCAAAGCAGCATACTGGCTTATCAGGTTGCACTGGAATAAACCAGTGATGATTAAACTGTCAACTGAAAAGTGTCTGGAAACAGTCATAGAAATGAACCTACAGGGCATATCTTCAGGAGATTTCTAGATTAGATTAAATGATATGGAAATATCCGCTAGATTATGGATAGCACTATTTTATTGGCTGGATTTCTAGACTACATAAATAAAAATAAATAAATTTAATCAAGAGAGTTTATCACTTTCTGCTTCCTGACTGCAAACACAAGTAATCAACAGCCTCTAGTTCCTGTTGACATTTACTATACCATGAAACCATGATTCAAACTATGACATTCTTTCCTTGCAGTGTATTGGCAAGGTTTTTGTCTCAGAACCAAGTAAATTAATAAAATACATTACTCAGATGCCCTTCTTTTAAATAGCCAAAATCTCCTTGAATTGAACCGCTATCCAAATGTCCTTTTATTTTGTAAGAATATCAACCATATGGAATTAAGAGTTCTCCCTACTTCAGTGTGAGCTCAAGTTAATTAGCTGCAAATGTAAAAATTATACCTCCTAAAAGATTATATTCTGGGCTGGAGAGAAGGCTCAGCAGTTAAGAGCACTGACTGTTCTTCCGGAGGACCTGAGTTCAATTCCCAGCATCCACTTGGCAGCTAACAACTGTCTGTAATTACAAGTTCTGACACCCTTACACAGTTATACATTCTGGCAAAAATATCAATTCACATAAAATAAAAAACAATTGAAAGGAAAGATAATATTCCAAGCAACCAAGTTAGAATTTCAAAATACTAATTTTGAGGTATTGAATTCTCTCTCTAACAAGAGAATGAGGGAAGGCTATTGTTACAGCTCAGGAAGACTTCCTTTGGGCAGCTCCTTACTAAAGCCAAAGAAGGGTAGATTACTAACCAGAGTGGGCAGTTTAGGAGAACCTAGGATGGTAGAGTGGTAGAGCAGAAGAAAAGGGGAGTTTCCAGGGGTAGCAGAGTGATAGGGATCCTTCAACCCTAACACAGCAAAACTTAACAAAAGAATGTAAAGTGTAGGTAGCATCTGGAGTGACAAGTAGTCCTTAGATGGGTTTAATAGTATCAAAATGGGGTAGAAGATGATAAAATATATACTAAAATAGCTAGTCTAAAAAATATACTGGCGTAGCCCAGAAAGGCTTTAAAATACTGGTTGGTAGTTGGTTCTCATCCAAGACTATAAAATGTGGATGGTACGACTAATGTACCAGAACAAAGAATCAACTTTGGCCTTATTACTGGATTATTTATCGTAAGAATTGATAAAAGTAAAAATAATAAAGAAAGAGAGAAAAGGAAAGTAAGGATAAATAGAAAAAGTGAGAGATCAAAGATTAGGATGCGGAGTCATTCTTGAATATATCAGAACATTTAGCATCGTTATAAATAACATCATTGGCATGACTTTTGTTCAGCAAACCACTTCTGAATATTTAAAGTGCAATTAGTGATTTTTTTAAAAATATACATTTCCTGGAAACCGATTGGATATAATCAGCTTTGTCTAAGACATTTTCTTTGGAAGTAATAAATAATGAGGCTCCATTGAAAGCAAGCTAGAGCCTCATTTATTAATGGAGTTCTTAAATGAGCCACTAGACTTAAAATAGGGAGTTGTGCATATAGTAACAATGCATGAAGGTTTGCTAGTATTATTAGGCTACGTTTAATCCTTCAGAGGGCAAAGAAAATAGAGCACAGTACATAAGGATTGGAATGACTTCTTGGAGTCTTGGCCTTAGGAAAAAACTATCATTTTGATGCTCTAATATTCAACCCAAGTTCTACTGAACATAATATTTAAAAAAACTAAATACTTATATTGACTAAAATGGGCATGCTACTGTTCCTCTCTCCTTTTCTCCTTCTTCCTCCCATATTTTTCTTCTTCTTCCTTCATTCCTTTCTCTCTTTTGGTATTAACAGACGTAAATTTGTTTGGTTTTTTTTTTTTTTTTTTTTTCCAGTTTTCTAAAACCCCTTTATAATGAAGCACAAAAAGTCACTTGTGCTGGCTACTTTTATGTCCTCTTGACTGAAGTTAGAGTCCTCTGGAAAGCAGAACTGGTGGGGAGCCTGTTGATTAGTGAGTGATGTGGGAGAACCCAGGTCACTGTGGGCGGTACCATTGCTGGGCTGGTTGTCCTGGACTGAAAATGTGTGAGGGTTGTGATCTCCTACTGAGGATAGGTCTGCTAGCTTTTTTAACAGGGCTCCTGCTTGATGAGGGGTCTGCTTCCCCTCCCCATGCCTGGGAGCTGTTGGCTGGGCCTGTCTCGCTTGGTTCTGTAAGTCAGCTACCTTCACGAGGCACTTTTCAGTGACTCTGCCACTCCCTCTGTGGATTTCTAACGCTCCTCCTGTTTCTTTATAATAGCCTTCTTTCTTAGAGCAACTGTCCCCTAATTGGGTTACAGCGAGGCAGCTTCTCTCTGCCATCGTACCCCAAAGTTCCAGGAAGTCCTATTAGTGACTTACTTGGAAGGAGTATTAAAATAGATTTCTTTAAAAGAAGAGTCTTTTTTTTTCTTCTTGCTCTAAACCAGAGTCACACCATGTGACATAGGCTTTGAAGTCACAATCCTCTTCCTTTACACTCCTGGGTACTAGAATTATTGGTGAGAGCTGCCATGGGGAGCTGAAATCAGGACCACTGCAAAATGTGAGAAGTTAATGTTTCCTATGTATGAGCACTGAGGTCTCTCTGAGTATGTATGTGTCAGCATTTTAAACACCACAAAGATTACAAACTGAAGCTTGAGTAAATGTAAAAACAAAAAAAAATTACATTTACTACAGGACAGTTCAAGTGCATGGAGTTAAATTTCTACAAATGAATGAGAGTATATTGATGAAAAGAAACATCTGGCAGGAACAATGTTAATTATTTTTTTCATTTTCAACTCTTCAAGATTTTTTAATTTTTATTTTTCAATGCAAAAAATATTGACAAAGTATAACTGTGTGTATTTATGAGAAGTGAAGTGACATTTTTTATGTACGTAATGTTGAATGATTAGAACAGACTAATATATCCATCACTTCAAACATCTTAATTGTTAGAATATTTAAATGTACTTTAACAAGTATGAAATATATAATAGAAGGTTGCTAATAGTCATCACAACACCCTTCATAGATATCAGCAGCTCATTCTTGCCAGCTTCTGTAGACCTTTAGCATTCTCCTGTTTGCTAATCCTAATATTAACTTGCTAAGGTGGTCAAAAGTGAAATGCCTCAAATTTGACCCTACCACCTCTCCAGAAAGAGAGGTTCCTCTAGCTGCACTCCTGAGAAAATAGTGTCTTACTAGTACGACATTAGCTATGAGGCTTCTCTTGAGTACCTTCTAGTCCTGGGCAGATCATTTTTTTTTTTTTAATTCTCCCCAGAGATTCTTAACTTTCCAGTTAATGCTCTAAAATTAATTATACTGATGGGCTTGGAAGCTATCCTCATTCTCATTTCCTATGTTAATTTTACCTTATATTTAAACCCTTTTTTGCTGTGCTCACCCAAGCCCATTGTCCTACAACACATACATTCCAAAGAAGCTATTACTTGCTGACCCATTGACATTTATTGTACACTGTTTTAAACTATATGATGAACTATCCTGGATTGCCTGACTATGTTATAATGTCCTTGGAATTCAACTCTGTTATATAACTATTTGGACCCTTCTCAGTATAATCCAAAAACACAACACAAAGTATTCAGGGAATCAATAGATGGTGACAGAAGCCTAAGAAAGATGCTTCAGGATGAGCAATTTTTTTCCCAGAGTAATTATTCTGTGTATCTGTGTAACATGGTAGTTGAGATAGGCTGTCAGGATACTTGTAATTCAAATTTCAACTGTACTACCCATTGGGGCCATTTATACTTTGGATCCTAAGTTTTTCATCTGTAAGATAGAAATAATACTTTACTTATCAAATTTTGTTGTGATCAAATATAATGTTTGCGAAGGTTATTCACATCATATATGTTTCAAAAACTCAATAATTATAGCTCTTCATAAACTTTAAAGTGTCATCACATTCTAGATAGTTTTAATTTTTTAATTGGTCTCAATAATATATAGATAGTCAGTGCCCCTAATTTATTATGAAAATTGAGAGTGGTAATCAGTCATCTGTCTAATGTCATATGATTTCTAAATACAGAAGCCAAAACTTAAAATACAATTTTCTTATTCTCCTTCTGAATTACTAATTCATAAAGTGACTTCGTGATGAAAAACAACTAAGTTATGATAAGTAAATTTCAAATTTGTGACTATAACTTCACTTGAGTTCATAAGACTCAAACTTAACATATTCCTACTACCATGAGCTATCTCTAGATTTGGTATTAAAAGTGGCAAAGTAAATGGTATTGTTGACTCTATATCATCTGTTTTTCCTGTTCTTTCCTCTAAATTTAATACAGAGAGTTGTCTGTAATTGGTTACAAAATAAGCATGGAGTTCCTTTCTCTTCTAAAATGTAGACTGAGGTAGGTAAGGTTGCTAAAGGACATTTGAGAGGTTTTAGTTATTTTGTTGTTGTTGTTCCTCCGACTTTATAAAAAGAGGTACCTTTGCAGTTGTGTAGTATATACCTCTAATCTCAGTACTTTGGAGGCTGAGGCAGGTTGTCAGTCCCCAGGCTTTGTAGTGAGACCTCATTTCAAAAATATCTTTCTTCTTCTATATACTATGTCTAGATACAACTACTGGGATTGCTGACATCCTGTCAGTACTAATAAGAAGGTTAGACTAATTCCAAAAATGCCAAAGAAGTAAATGAAGATCATCCAGATTATTGATTTTGTCTTTATGCATATGATTCAACTGCCTTAGATGTCCAGTAATATAAAAACATTTTTACATTAAGTCAAGTTTAATTGGGAATTCAGGAGCCTGCAGCTTAGAGAATAATAACAATTACAATGAGACTCAGAAAATATCAGGAGATGTGAACAGGAGACAAGAATACAGCTCTTGGGTTGAAGATTAAAAAAAAAAAACTATCATAAAGATTGGACCTAATAACAGCTTTTAATCCAAAGATCCATTTATCCTTGTCGACTACATTTTGTAGCATCTCCAAATGTGACAAGCACTTCAAACTTACTTGTCAATGTCTTTAGAATGTCCATGACATTTTCAAGGAGAGGAAATCAAGAAATTGTTTAAGCCAATGTTCTTGGGGTTTATTTTGAGTAGATAACTCCTCCCCCCTACAGAAACTGTTTAAGCCAATGGTCTTGGGGGTTATCTTGAATAGATAACTACTCCTCCTCACTCTCCACCCCTGTTCAAAAGATGAAAACAAGCTATGTGAATAGAGGCAGGGGAAAGTCATGAGAAATTTCCTTTTTAAAAACCTCAATTATAATCTGCCTCCACAGAGATAATAGAGAATAGGAATTGTAAAACACATTCTAGATTAGCAGACAACTAGAGAAGACATTTCACTCAATTTCCAAAAAGAACTGGGTCCTGTCAGTTGGGAAGAATTAACCATAGTGTAGTTTTTCTATATGTTTTTGTTTTGGATAACATATAAATCTTTTTCTTTTACCTTTCTAGCCATAAAACAAAAATTTTAGTTTCTGTCCTGTCTCTCTCCCATCAAATGGGTGTGAGGATGATGGCAATCTTTATGTACTTCCTAGCATTCAGTACTATGCAACACTATTTGAATTTGAAGTCTTAAAATTAAGACATTGATTGTCATACCTCCATGAAAAGGGTGTTTAGTTTGACATTATGATCTCAAATATTCAAGAACTCATTGATCCTATTTCTGAATATTAGTAAAAGCTGTTGTCATATACTTTTATATTTAAAGGCTTATCAAAGTTTATAAGTTATTCAATAGATACTAAGCTTCTACCTGAGTCTGAGATTCAATTCTGATCATCATGACAAATGTTCTTATTATTTCAAGATTCACCACTTCATCTAGACTATTGAGATATACACAAAATTTGACTTCGGTCTTGAGATTTTTTTCCAACTAAAAATAGCTCTTAAAAACAAATTTTTCCAAAGTAAACACACTCAACACAAATCTATCATTATGAAGATGTGAATATTGAAAATGTATTAATAACTGATTGCACTTTTACCATGTGAATACCTCCTAAAAGTATAGCTTCTAATTGTTAATTATTTAACCTTAAATATTCAGATATGTATCTTGTATGCCTACATGTAATGATTTTCTTAGTCTTAAAGATGTTTGGCGGTAGGTGGGCTGTTTCAAATATGAATTTTTTTTTAGAATAAAAGAGATGTTATTTTTACTAATACAAAAGTTGGTCTAGTAAGATAGTTCACTAGATATAAAAAGTGCCTGCCTTTAACCCCCAGATCCCATGGTGGAAGGAGAGAACGGCCTGACAGTTTTTCTTTGACTTTCATGTGTGTGTGATGTGTCTGTATTCTCTCTCTCTCTCCCCACACTTTTCACTCTCTCTCTCAAATAAAATAAAATTGAAACAAAATGTAATCAAATATATTTCACCTCCAATTCTAGAAAAAAACGACTGTGTATGAATTTATTTATTGCTAAACCCATCTCTATTTTTCATCATTTTTTTCCTTTATGTCTTGAACTCTTTATAACCAAAGCAATCTTAGGTTTTAACAGAATTCCATGTTGAACTTCATGAGAATCCAAACTGTAAGAATTTTGTGCATATTTTGGATTTTGTGAAAATTTTGGCATGGCCTGCACATACCCAGTTATCTGGCCACGGATTCTTACGGATGCGAGTGGAAATGCGGGACTGCGGCAGAAGGCAGCGACAGATAGAAGGAGACTCAAGTTCTGTGTAGAAAAAGAGCTTTATTGACGGTTAAATATGGTTATGATTAACAGAGAGTTTATGATTGTATGGGAGAACACACAAGAAAAAAGAGAAGGACAGAGGAAGAAAGAGTAAAGGGGAGCTCTCAAGACAGAGAGAGAGAGAGAGAGAGAGAGAGAGAGAGAGAGAGAGAGAGAGAGATATGCTTTAAATGGGATGACATGTCAGAGCTAAAAGGAGAGCATGGCTGGATGTCAGTGCTTAAAGAGCATGACACTTAGAGACTAACACAAATATTTTTCACAATATTAATGGCTTCAGAAAGTTGATTTTAGCTTCAAAAATTATTTTTGGTACTATTCTATATATGTTAAAGTTGTTACCATGTTTAGGAAATTTCTGTGAAGTTTACTTCCCAAGTAAATTGTGTGAAGTAAACTTTCTGTTGTCATGGATATAGCTAATGCCCTAGGAGCACTGGAGTTCTAGCACTGTTTCTCACCCTCCTTTAAAAAAAGTTAGGATGAAGGATACAGATGGCTTCTAAATTCATACATGCTGCTACATTGGGTATATTCCTAAAAAGAAAAATAATTGCATTTTTACTTAAAGTGGATGTGATTTGTTGCAGCAGCTATAAGTGTGTTGATACGATTTTTTTATTATAACATTTTCTCGTCATGCTGCTCTCTGCTGCTGTTGCATGAAGAAGCAGTCAGGTGCTGGCTCTGTGGGTGTAAGAAAGCAAAGCACATGCTTGATCCTCTTTCAGTGAATGGACTTGCATGGAGTTAACACCATGTAGACAGGCCTAAGAATTATATAAAGATTATCCAGTATACCCCCAGCTAAATGTATCTTCATTGCATCCCCAGAAACAATGCTCCTTAAAACCCCTGGTCTCTGGATGCCACTCGACACAGAAGTGAACAGGGTGGAGAGGTGGTGAAGTCCTATACTAAAATGCCTTAGGTTACAAAAAGCCATGACATGTAAGTACACTGCTGTTCAACTCTGCCCCTGAGTCTTGGCTTGGAAGAGGTCTGTAAAAAGGAATCCCCCGGCATCTCCAGAGTGAATGGGTAATTTAGGAGCTGCTCTCTGATCCCTGTGTAATGTGGCTTTGCTGTTTCCACTGACTACTCTTAAAAGTTGGATGGACCAGCAGCCCAGAAAGCCTTTAACTAGCAGTCTTTATCACTTTATTTGGTGAGTTGTACAGACCATAAAGATTTTAAATTTGTTGGTATCTTTCATTCATAAATCTTTTATAAGAATAAAACCAGGTAGTAGGCAAGCAACCAATGTTTTTTAGAAGATATATATATATATATATATATATATATATATATATATCAAGTCTAGATTGATCTGATATGTGAGGCAGCGTGTGGAGAAGAATGAACTAAAATGAAAATACAATCTGGAAGAATAACTTCAAAACAGTGCAGGCAGAAAGAGAGCCCCACTGCTGACCCTTTATGGCTCCCCCAAAGCCCCATGCTCACACCCTTCACTGTTAGCGCTGTGACACACTCCTAGGCAGCATGAGGGTCAGAGAGGAAAGGCTCTGAATTCTCACACAACAACATGGAAAAAAATCAATTTCAATCCTCCAAGGATGATATACTGCCTCTGAGGGTCACCAATGCTATCAGTACTCTGAGAACCTTAAGACTTGAAAGGAGATTTCCAAAAATTACCACATCTCAAATTTTAGCCTTTGGATTGGAAGTATACACTGAATTTTCCCCTAAGTGTTCCCAGGAGCTTTTCATCAGGCTAACTATTATACAGATCCGCATAAGTAAAAATAATTTGCATATTTTCAGGAAAACTATTTTGTCATTAATCATAGAAACTGACCTTTTGCTTAATAAGAGGACAAAGTAAATTATTTGAGCAATATTTAGAATAAACAGAGGAGTTAGTATAATAAGATACATAAAACATATGTGAGTCTTCCATGGTGTACTCTATTTCTTTCTTTGTATGTGACCTCTCGGGAAGTCTCTTAATGTCGCTGAACCTCATTTTTTGGGGGGCTATAGATAATGCATCCAGGATATCAACAACCATAACTATCTTGATGGTAACCACAGAAAACTATGCATAAATGCTTTTATTTTACTTTTCTATGTATATAAAGACTTTTTTCTCCAAGAATGTATGTGTGCAATGATCATACTGTTCTACTTAGACCAGAGGAAGATGCTGGATCTGCTGGTACGAAAGTCGCAGGTGGCTCTCAACTGTCATGTGGGTACTGGTAACACAACCAGGCTTTTCTGCATGAGTACTGAGCACTCTTAGTCACTGAGCTATATCTCCAGCCCCCAGAGGTGCTCCTTCCACTAACATAGTTCACCAACCTAGTAAGTTATGGTTTTGTAGCAGATGAAACTAGTGCCCTGAAAAACTGAAGTTTTAAAGGTGTAGATGAGATTGCAACACGAAGAACAGACTTTAGAGCACAGTACCTTTTATGGGAAGAGAAACCTAAGACTGGAGGATTGTCTAAGGTCATTCCCGTCACAGAAAGGCTTTTAATTAAGACTGTGTGTAAGTAAGTAGTCAGAGAAGGTAGGTGGAAGGGAGGATCCTCAAGTAGAACTATCTACTTTTAAGCCCAACGATTCAACTCATCACTTTTAAGACCAGCTTCATAGGCATAGGAGGATGCCAGGCATATGTGGGAGGCAACAGAATGGACGTAGCATCAGAGTATGGAGCTTCCATTATATTCCATTATATTTTAAACTCAGTCAGAAGACACATTGAGCGTTTGCTAGTTGCTACCCTTCCAAGTTGCATAAACCAAACTAGCATTTAGTCATTGCCCCAGAGCATCTGTCCACATAGCCAGTAAAGTACGGGCAAAATGCTTGGAAATCTTTTCATTTTTGCTGAATGCTCTGCTCTTTCTAGAATGTAGTAAATTGAAGAAGGCTGCTTCATGAGCTGTCTACTTGTGACTACCCTAAACTCAGCAGGTTTGACATTACAGTTATCTTTTAAAAGTAACTTGCCTGTTATTATGTGCATTCACAAGTATTTCCATTAAAGCAAATGTAAAACAGAATACTTTGCCCTGCTGAAAGCAGCTACTCTGTCTTCATATTGAGGAGCATGATGGCAACCACCTTGGTCTTAGCATTCTGATTAAGAGAGACTTCAATTCCAGAAGAAAGTGAACTTGACAGACATTCCAAAATAGAAGAGTTTTGTCCCTAACTCCTAGGTTAAAATTCACTTATTAGAGTTTTCAAATGTAGTTTAATTTAATTTTTGAGATTATAATATTCTCTTCTTTCTTCAGCTCACCCCAATCAATATATTCCTTCTTGCCCTCTTTCAAATTCATGGACTTTTTATTCAACATTAACTCTTGTTATATGCATAGTTGTATCTGTGTGTATATGTTTCTGAATATAATGTAATCAGTCTGTATAATGTTCCTTGTAACTGTATTTTCAGGGCTGACCATTTGGTATTGTATAACCAATTGATGTGCTCTTTTCTGGGGAAGGCTATTTCCTCTACTCAGGGTCACTTTGTTGGCTGTTGTTATCACATTTGTCCTACTAAGACCTGAGTATTTACTAACATTGTGACATTATTAAGGAAACACTTACTTCCTACTTTACCAGACAGTATTTTGAAATATTAGCTTCACTCATAAAGTAGGCAACTCATTCAACCCTGGTATTCTCCAGGGGTAAAAATGCCGGACCTTGGCAACTTACCATGTGAGAATTAAACAAGGACGGTGTCCAACCAAAGCATCAATGAACAGCATCCCAGCAACACTTTGACCACAGGAATCTCTGCCTGAGGCAGGTGCCACGGAAGAGGTGGGAAATAGGAAGTTGTTTATCAAGCAGAGAAGAAAAAGCTGAGAGCTCTTCTCTCCCAAAGAGAGGAAAAGTATCATGGAATAAACCTGAGGTCACATAGATGAATCCCAGATAAACTTTGGAAGCTAATGTGGAGGATAAGAATTGGAATAAGCTGGAAACTGGCCAAGGTTTTCTGGCATGGAGAGCAACAGGTGATGTAAGTCCAGTCAGTACTTAAGCTGTTCTAAGTGAAGGATTCCTGTCTTACAGAATTCAAATGTCATTTCTGTCATCTCAATCCTTCATACTTCAAAGGTTATCTTTGTGTATGGCATTGATAAAATGTGCATCTAGTTAACACAGCTAACAGTAATTATGTACCAGTAACTGTAGTGATGTTAGCAAGAATTTCCATGCAATGTTCTGTGTTCTCAACATATCACTCATGAAATAAAGGTAATTGTGAGTATAAAATATTATTCCTCCTTGTAATTTTTACTGGGTAAAATTTGAGTGCTTGATAATAGAAATGATCTTTGGTATTTATCCCCACCTTGTTTTTTATATTATTATTTTTATTAAGTCACTTCTTTCCTTATAGAATGTGATTTAAACTGCTTTTCGCCTTAAGAAATAAGCCATGATTAAAGTCATTAGTTTTATGTAAAATATTATTATTTTTATTCATATTTCTGATTAGTTTAAAGTTTGGTGTAGGATACAAGCCTAACCAATAAATAGAGTCTTTTCTGGGGCCTCCTGTAACATTTCACCTCACGTGTCCATGAAGGCCTCAGGAAATAACAGTTACTATGGACGCTGCCAGTTTAGGTGAGAAGCTGGAATGCAAGTCTAGTGATCTCATTACAAAGGTAATGATCTTAACCCTGGAATAGTCTATCAATCCTTGCAAGTGTGCTGCATTTGATAGATAGCTTAATGTTTGTGTATCATGACTATTTTGTTTTCTCACATGTTACTGAATAAACAATGTTGAGAGGAGAGAATTATTCCCTATTGCACAGGTGGACACACAGAAGAGAAGCAGGAGAAATCTAGTTAGGAAAAACGATGAGAGCAAATTCTCATCAATGGAGTCATGATCTCCTCTGCCTCTGGAAAGACCATGGCTTGTTCCCTCCTTCATTCCAACCTATTACCCAGTTTCAGACTGCTGACATTGTTCTAAAGCCTTGTGGTTAAAAGGAAAAAAGTTCTACTAAGCTTAGCGGAGGATTGGGCAAACTTATGAAGAATAATAAAGTAACTTCCAATTTTAGATTTCAGCTAATTTATAATTATGCTTGAAAGTGTTTTGAGTCTTTCACTAAAAGACAATACAGCCCTACTTACATTCAAGTTACATTCTTTCCATTCAGCTTTCTGAAGCAGCTTGCGAAGTATGTTATCTATGTATTTCTGTAAAGGGTTTGTGACTGCTTACTTCCTCTAGTTTGAAACTACTATGTAATGTCTTGAGTTGCAGATTTCAAAATAAAACGGCACAACCACAAACACATGACCACCACCACCATCACATGTTTAATTGGAAGACCACTTTGATTTACTTCTTAGGCTACATGAAACTTTCTGACTAAAAGAAAGAGGTTTGATACATTTGTACATTTTTTAAATAAATAAAAATAACTTACTACAAATTATACATTTACTTTTGCAATTTTATTGCTCTTCCAAAAAAAGAAACTTCATACTGTATTTGTTCTACTATGTTGATTCTGTTTTGAAGCCATTTTTAGGGGGAGGAATGGTTACTGAGAATGGTGTCTTGTGATGTTGAGTTAGCTATTGAAAAGAATATACATTTATTATTCTGTGTATAATACTTCAATTGCCACCAGTCTTCTGTGAAAATGAATAACCTAAAGAGTTTTTATGAATATTGTTGAGAAATGAGAAATATCCAAATTCTGTGAAATATTTTTATTATGCTTTATAAGAACAACTTGTATTCATACTTAATTCCAGCTCAGAAGTAACTAGAGTATCATTTCTGAAACAGAGGTCACCATAAACCCTCAGCTGATCTTGTGAGGACTATGAAGTATATTGTAGAAGTTGTTTTGTCTATGACAGAAAGATAATGTCCAGTAGGAAGCATAAGACTATTTTGCCTTCCATCAGCTACTACATTCTTTATCCTAGAGTCATTCTCATAAATAATACTGGAAATCTTGCCCACACTTATGTTTGAAATAGCAGAAGCTAGAGGTATGAGACCTATTAGAGGCTAAATTATATCTTCCTTATCCAACGAATTTTACTAAATATGATTGATCCATTTTTTTCTAAATGTCAATTTTCTATTTTGTAAAATGAAGCCAACCACAGTAATTAGTTTCTAGAATTAATGCTAAATAAAATAATTCATCTGTAGAATCTAATATACATTAACTATCCCGTAAATATTGAGCAATTTTCTCTATTCAGATTTAGTTAGGACTATATGAATTTACATGTAATTTACATATCAGACCAAAATGTGTTCCAACTATTACTGCATGGTATATGTTTATTATTTTATTATATATACAACAGGCTTGGTCCTTGTTAGACACTGTGGACTGGATTAAGGTGAGTGTCTATTAATCTAATTGAGATCACAAGAGCCTTTCCATCATGTAGTTCTGTCTTCCTCTTCTGAACTCACTTGAACTACAAGGTGAGAGGTGCAGTAATTCTTTTGGGGCTACCAAAGTGATGAAGTGAGGATACCTGTTAATTCTAAGCTTATTAGAAAAAACACATAACTCATAACAGCTTTAACAATGCGACATCTTACTGTGTGCAAACATTTTTATTAGCAAACACAGAAAGGGATTTTTCTATAGATGATAGAAAGGGGATGTTCTCAGAATCTTTGACTATTCACATTTCTTTTGATAGCTTTAATATCCTGTGCAGAAATAGATATCTGTACACATATAATGAGGTGGTCATTTACATTCACTTAGACCTTAGCTTTGTCTCTTAGTCAAGTGGGATTGTGTAAGTTTACACTTTTCCAAACATTAGTTGTATAGAGAGATGCCCAACAAATTTTATGCCCTTAAGGAGGCTGAAAGGAAAAGGAGACAATTTGAACATAAATATACATGGGAAAGGGCAGATGGAAGATAAAATGTGAGGTGGACAATGCCTTCCTGGAATATAACCATGTGTTTTATGATGCACATTAATGAAAGAGGTAAATTCAATGAATAGCCCCCTAGACACATAGATTTGAACGTATCAGGATCACTGAAAATTAACTTCTCATTGAGTGAATCCACTTTAAAGACCTAACAATAATATTAAACACATCTAAAGTAATAATATTCATCTGAAAACCACAATAGCAATGGTAGGAAAATAAAAGCTTGCTTTACTATAGAGATATAACAAATATAAATCTCCTATGTAGAATATGCCAGATCAATAGGTCCAACCAAGGCTTGTTTAGAAAAATATAAAAATATCAAAAGCTCTTTTATTCTTTTAAATAATTTTAAAGGTATGTTGATAGTACACACACACACACACACACACACACACACACACACAAATACACATATACATTTAACTGAAGTGACTTACAAAAGAATACATTTGTGATCTATGGGTTTTTTCTTTCACTGTGCAGTTAAAATTCACCTACTTTGCTACAACACAAAGAAAAAAAAATTGCTTGTCTTTAATCTTAAAATAGTTTTCCTTCTGGATGTAAAAATATACAGGTTCCAAACAAAGAGATTTCATAAAGTTTTGCAGTTGAATAAGACCTCTCTAACCCAGACATACTCTAAGACTGTTTTCAAGTTTAGTCGTTTTAAGATGATGCATAATATTGAAAGTGGAATGTTTTTGCCATAGTCGAAAATACAAGTTATTTTCACATCAGATTCTTGCTTTGCCCTGGTTGCTGAATAACATTAGTGAGATTCTGAATCAGTAAAGACAATACAAGGCCAGAGGGAATCCCTTCAGTCACACTTCAATGAGCAAAACTGAGAACTACTAGGCTGTTTGAATTAAAATTATTTTTGTATTATTTTAATTTTTTTATGCCAGCCACAGTTCCCATACCTCTTCTACTCTGGCTCCCCACCCTCACCTGTCTTCCATCGCACCTCCCATTCACTCCTTAGAAAGGGACTGGCCTCTCATGGGGAGTCAACAAGGTCTGGCATATAAAGTTAAGGCAAGACCAAGCCCCTTTCCCCTGCATCAAGGCTATTTTACCACAGGGACTAGGTTCCAAAAAGTCAGTTCATGCCCCAGGGCTAAATCCTTATCCCACTACCAGGGACCTGACAAACAGACAAGCCATACAACTGTCACCCACATTCAGAGGGCCTATTGCAGTTCCCTGCAGGTTCTCCAGGCTTCCATCAGGGTCCTAGAGCTCCCGCTAGGACGGGTCAGCTGCCTCTGTTGGTTTCCCCACCATGATCTTGAAGCCTCTGCTCATACAATTTCTACCCCCTCTCTTCAGCTGGACTTCAGGTGCTCACCTCTGTGCCTGACTATGGATCTCTGTATCTGCTTCCATCAGTAACTGGACAAAGGCATTATGATGACAATTAGGATAGTCACCCATCCGACTACAAGGGAAGGCCAGTTCAGGCACCCTCTCCACTATTGCTAGGAATCTTAGCTAATATCATCCTTGTAAATTTCTGTATTTTTTTCTAGCATCAGGTTCTCCCCTAACTCCATAATAGCCCCTTCTACCAATATATTTCATTCTTTGCTCTCCCTACTTGACTATTGGTTCCCTCATATTTCCAGAGAGATAGCTTTCATAGTCACAAAATCAGCACAAAAATCATCGTAAGTGAGGTAACCCAGATCCAGAAAGACAAACATGGTATGTACTTACTCATAAGTGGATATTAGCTGCTAAAGCAAAAGGATAACCATGCTACGATCCACAGGCACATAGAGCCTAGGTAACAAGGCTCCCCACAGGGAGATGGGTAATAGAAGAGCTCTCTTGGGTAGACTGGGGGCCAGTGGGATTCTCAGTGATGGAGGCAGAGCCTGTTTCTTAACACTTTGGCTGGCTTTTGGGAACCTATTTCTCATACTGGATTGCCTGGCCCAGCTTTAATACAGGGGGAGGAGCTTAGTCCTATCTCAACTTGTGATGTCATGCTTTGTAGGTACTGGTGAGAGGCCTGGCCCTACCTGAACAGAAAAAGAGAAGAAGTGTATTGTGGGAGGATGTGATATAGGGAATGGAAGGAGAGGAGGGAGGAGAAACTGCAGATGAGATGTAAAATAAATGAATAAATTTAATTAATAATGATAATAAAACTTTAAAATGAGGTCCTACAATTAGAATCCAGCATAATTGTTTTGAAAATAAAGACTAGCTTTGCAATTAGGTTGCCTAACAAATATGTTGTGTAAGTAGAATAAGCTGGATCAATATGTCTACTTTAAAAGATATAAAAAGACACAATGCCATTTTATTTCCCAAACAATTATTTTCAGAAAGTGTGTTAGAATTAATATTATTATTACTTTTCCTAATTCTTTTGTAGGGTATAAGTTAAGCCAGGTTTCTCTTAGTAACAATTGCCAATTATTAAATTTCTATTTATTTGCCTAAAATCAGAAGATGAATTAGTCAAGGATAGAATAATTAATTGTTTTTTAATAAATGATTGTTATTTTTGTTTGATTCTTAAATTTTATCCAGAAGTTCCTATGTTGAAGATACAGGCACTATATAATGGTGCTTTAGAGAGACTGTGAAAACATTAGGAGCAGAAACCACCATGGAGGAAGTGGCTTGAATGCTATACTGAGGTACTGCCTCTGTCTATTATCTGCTTCCTGTTCACCATGAGGAAAGCTGCTTTCAGCTGCCATACACTTCTACACTAAAGTTCCTCACTTCAGTTTCAAAGGGAAGGACCATGTGACCATGGACGAAACCATCAACTTATAAGTAGTAAATACTTCTCCCTTTTAATGGATCATCTCAGGTAATTTGTTGGTAACTAAAACTGACTGGTTTAATTTCTTAAAGGGTAAATAAATAAATGAAAAGTAAGAAGATCAAGTTTCAGCTAAAGATAAATTTTTAATGTTAAATCACTCTAAATTTTGCTATGTAATTTGAGATTTAACAATTAAAATATGCCATGGCAAAATACATTGAATTACCATTTAAATGACCAATGTCATATAAATTACTCTCATTTATATAAATTTTGTAAAACTAAGGAATAAATTTTGGTAATTCAGATAGAGTCATTATTTCTCTCTCTCTCTCTCTCTCTCTCTCTATATATATATATATATATATATATATATATATATATATATATATATATATATATATAAAACATTGAAGACCAAAATAATCATTTATCTCCACTAACTCAGTTTTTGTTCTAAGGAAATTTTAATTTTACCCTTATAATTTGGGTAATGCTACGATCCACAGGCCCAGAGATATAAGGGTAAATTATAATTTAATTTTTTTTACTGTTGTAACATAGCACTATGACAAAAATTAAATTGAAGATGAAAGGTCTTATTTTATCTTATAATTTGTACTTCATCATCCAGGGGAGATAGAACAGTAATTGATACAGAGACCATGGAGGGCTGGAGCTTACTGCTCTGCTCCACATGCCCAAGCTGCTTTCTTAGAGCACACAGAACCACCTGTCTAGGGGTGGCACTGCCCACAGAGAGTTGGGTCCTCCCATATCAAGCATCAATAAGGAAAATGAACCACAGGCTTGCCAACAGAACAATATTGTACAAACGTATTTCTTGCTTGGGGTTTTCTCTTCTCAAACACTGTAGGTTGTATCAAATTGGCATAAGTACTTTTGTACTTACAAAATTATCATTTGTAGTATATTCAAGATTGTTTGATTGATACCATAACTGTACCAAGGCCACTATCCAGGATATTTTTAAAATATTTATTTTCATATTTGTGTTTCACCCCTGTGTGAAAGCATGTGCCATAACAAGCTGAAGCTGGATTTCTTCTGCCAGCATATCATTTCCTGGGTATTAAACTCAGGTCTTCAGGCTTGGTAGCAAGAATGTTTACCATCAGAGCCATGAAGGAAGTTCCCAGAAAGCTTTTTTGTAAACAGAGATTTGTGATTTATCTTAAAGTGGCATCATACTCAAAAAATTCTAAAGTCAAAAGACAGATATATGTCCACAAGTTCAGTACAGCCTGGTTATATGTTAAAATCATTTCAAATGAATGCACAAATGTGTACTTCCAATGATTTCTAAATCATAATCTGATTTATCTATGTTTTTGTTCAAGACAAGTATGTGAGAATGACCAGAAAAATTCTCTTAAGCTTAATGTTACAATGCATTTGATAAAAAAAAAAAAAAACAAACAAAAACCCCATCTCATTTAAAGGTATAGGAATGAACTGTTTAATTCAAAAATTAAAGAAAAGGTGAAAATTTTCTTTCTTTTAAATAAGATCTGTTTGACAAAAATTTTAAATTTCTGAAGAAATTGAAGAGGATAACAGAAAATGGAAAGATCACCCATGTTCCTGGATATAGGATCAACAGTAAAAATGGCAATGCTACCAAAAGCAATCTACAGATTCATTCAATTCCCATCAAAAATCCCAACACAATTTTTTACAGACCTTCAAAGAACAATACTCAATTTCATTTGGAATAATAGGAAAGCCAGGATTGCCAAAACAATTTTGCTCAACAAAAGAACTTCAGGAGGCAACACCATCCCCAACTTCAAATTATACTAAAATAATAAAAACAGCTTGGTAGTGGCATAAAAATAGACTTCTGGATCAATGGAATCGAATTGAAGACCCAGACATTAACCCACACTCCTATGAACACCTGATTAATGACAAAGAGTTCAAAAATATTCTTTGGAAAAAAGATTCTATCTTCAACAAATTGTGTAGGCATAACTGGATGTCAGTATGTAGAAAAATGGAAATAGATCCAATCCTTTCATCCTGCACAAAACTCAAATACAAGTGGATCAAAGACCTCAACATAAAACTAGCTAAGCTAAAATTGATAAAAAAGAAAGTAGGAAATACCGTCCAATGCATTGATACAGGTGACCACGTCCTAAATATAACACCAGTAGCACAGACACTAAGAACAACTATCAATAAGTGGGACCTCCTGAAACTGAGAAGCTTCTGTAAGGCAAAGGTCTTAGTCATTAAAAAAAATGGTAGCCTACAGAATGAGAAATGATTTTAACCAACCCTACAAGTGATAGAGGACTGAACTCTAAAATACATAGAGAATTTAAGAAACTAGAGCTGAAAATCCTAAATAACCCAATTTAAAAATGGGGTTCAGAACTAAAAAGGGAATTCTCAGCAGAAGAATTACAAATGGCTGAAAGGCACTTGAAAAAATGCTCAACACTTTTAGTCATCAGAGAAATGCAAATCAAGCCATCTTTGAGATACCACTTTACACCTGTCAGAATGGCTAAGATCAAAACCACAGCTGACAGCCTATGATGGAGAGGATGTAGAGCAAGGGGAACACTCCTCCATTAATAGTGGGAGTGTAAACTTGTCCAGCTACTTTGTAATGCAGTATGGCAGTTTCTCAGAAAACTAAGAATCACTTATCCCAAGAATCCAGCAATACCACTACTGGGCATATACCCTAAAGACACACATTCATACCCCAAAAGCATTAGCTCAACTATGTTTTTAGAAGCATTTTTCATAAGAGCAAAAATCTGGAAAAAACCTAGATGAATGAAGAATGGATTAACAAACTGTGTTATATCTACACAATGGAGTACTACTCAGCAGTAAGAAAAAATATATTCTAAAGTTTGCAGGCAAATGTGTAGAGAGCTGCCTGCTGCTGCACTCTAAAGATGGTGCTGATTTCCGGCCTCCATCCACCCCCTGTGGGTGAGTGCTCTCTTTTGATAAACAACTCCTTATTTGGCTTGAGCCTGGGGCGTGGTTTGCTGTTGCGTATGTGGACCTATGAGCTGTGCCCACATGGCTTATTGGGATTGGATGCCCTGAGAGTTTCTAGTCAGTGGGCGGGGTTTTCCCGGGGAAGAGGAAGGAGAAGCAGAGAGAAGAACAAAGAGAGAGCAATTGTAAAGGTCCCGAATAAACTGCTCAAAGAAGATCCTGGGTGTTGTGCTTTCCTTGCTGGCAAGGGTGCGCGCGACAAGTGGTGGCCCGTACGGGGAGGAGCAACTCCTGCGAGCTTCAGGCATTAGAACTTTCTGCAGTCGGGGGGTCGACCGGTAAGTCCCAGGTAAATTGGGATCCGCAATTAAAGCGGGTAGCTCCGACCTGTAGATAAGGCGGAGAAGAGGGAGCTCACTGACGAGTGGGTGTAACCTCTTGTAGCCGTGGAGGCATGGCAACCTTGAGCTTAAAGGATGCATGGCAACCTTGAGCTTAAAGTGAAAGCAACAGCAGTTGCAAACTTGAGCTCAAAGTGAAAGTAAAAGCATTAGCAAAGCTGGGACTGTTTGGTAAGGGCTCCAAGAAGATTTTTAAGGTAGGAATTAAAGGTTATACAAGGATGGGGTCTTCAACCTCACATCCAATTTTTTTGGCTCTTAAGGAGCTGCTTCATTAAGGTTTTTCTGAGTCTGCTCCGCTTGCTAGCAGTGGGAGAGATTCGTGGGTTCCTACACCATATTGAAAAGCAGCCAAGAGGGGCGGAGTCAGCATTTAAAGTGATAGCAACATTTTAAAAGCTCTTTGAGTTGAAAAATGATTTAGAATTCTCAATAAAACAGATTTAGACTCTCAAAACCTCTAAATGGGGAAGGAAATAAAGATAAAAAAGCCACATAAAGATGGCAGATAAACAGGGAGTCTGGATTTTGGTTATTGTATTTTCTTGTAATTTTTTAACTTTTAATGAGCTAACTGCAGAGAGACAACTGATTACTAAGGCTGCTAAATTAAACAAATGCAAATACTTTAAAGATATCCTGACTTTGAAATCTGTTTATAAGAATATGTTACTTGGGAAAAGAGTTTCTGCTTTTGTCTCCATGGAAGATCAAAACCTGTGGATTGGTTCTAGGCAG